>LR750780.1:58100-129269 GCA_902729485.2 Mus minutoides
TGAAAAGAGGCCCCTTGGTATTGCAAACTTTATATGCGCCAATACAGGGGAATGCCTAGGCCAAGAATTGGGAGTATGTGGGTAGGGAAAAAGGGCTGGGGGAGGGTATAGGGAACTTTCGGGATAGCATTTGAAATGTAAAATAAGAAAATATCTAATAAAATATAAAGAAACAAAAATAAAACAAAATAAAAAAAAAACTAGTCTTTTTTTTTTCTTTTTAATGTACTGGTCCAATAAATTTAGAATATAGCTGAAAAAAATAAATTTTAAAGCAAAGAAACTTTCCACATAATGTCTTTCCTTCCCCAGGTCATGAAAGAAATCTTTCAAGTATTTCCCTATTCCTTTTCATCTTTACATTACATATTGTCTTGATTTACATTTCAAATGTTATCCCCTGTTCTGGTTTCCCCTCTGGAAACACACTATCCCATCCCTCCTCCCCCTGATTCTATGAGGGTGCTCCACCTCCCACCCACTCCCAATTCCCTGTTCTGTCACTCCCTTAAAATGGGCAATGGGCCTTCACAAGACCAAGGGCCTCTCATCCCATTGATGTCTAACCATGCCACCCTTGCTGCATATGTGACTGGAGTCATGGGCCCCTCCATGTGTACTGTTTGGTTGGTGGTTTAGTTCCTGGGAGCTCTGGGGGATCTGGTTGGTTGATATTGTTGTTCTTCCTATGGGGTTGCAAACCTCGTCAGCTCCTTCATTCTTTCTCTAACTCCTCCATTGGGGACCCCATGCTAAATCCAATGGTGGGCTGACAGCATCCACCTCTGTATTTGTCAGGCTTTGGCAGAGCCTCTATAACAGGCTCTATAACTATATCAGGCTCCTGTCAGCTTGCACTTCTTGGCATCCACAATAAGGTCTGGGTTTGGTAACTGTATATGGGATGGATCTCAAGGTGAAGCAGTCTCTGGATGGCCTTTCCTTCAGTCTCTGCTACAAATTTTGACTCTGTATTTCATCCCATGGTTATGGGTATTTTGTTTCCCCTTCTAAGAAGGACTGAAGTATCCACACTTTGTTCTTACTTCTTGTGCTTCATGTGGTCTGTGAATTGTATCTTGGGTATTCTACACTTCTGGGATAATATCCACCTATCAGTGAGTGCATATCATGTGTGTTTTTTAGTGATTGGGTTACCTCACTCAGGATGGTATTTTCTATTTCCATCCATCTGCCTAAGAATTTCATGAAGCCATTATTTTTAATAGATGAGTAGTACTTCATTGTGTAAATGTAACACATTTTCTGTATCCATACCTTTGTTGAAGAATATCTGGGTTCTTTCTAGCTTCTGGATATTATAAATAAGCTTGCTATGACTATACTTGAGTATGTATCCTCGTTATATGTTGGAGCATCTTTTGGGTATATGTCCAGGAGTAGTATAACTGGGTCCTCAAATAGTACTATGTCCAATTATCTGAGGAACTGCCAGACTGATTTCTACAGTGATTGTAAGAGCTTGGAAACAATGTAGGACTTTTCCTCTTTCTCCACATCCTTGCCAGCCTCTGCTGTCACCTGAATTTTGGATCTTAGCCATTCTGACTGACGTGAGGTGGAATTTCTGGGTTGTTTTGATTTGCATTTCCCTGATGATTAAGGATTTTGAATACTTTTTTAGTTGCTTCTCAGCCATTTGGTACTCCTCAGTTGAGAATTCTTTGTTTAGCTTTGTACCCCACTTTTAAATACGGTTATATGGTTCTCTGGAGGCTAACTTCTTGAGTTTTTTTGTACATATTCTATATTAGTCCTCTATTGGATGTAGGGTTGGTAAAGATATTTTCCCAATATGGTGGTTGCCATTTTGTCCTATTGACAGTGTCATTTGCTTTACAGAAGCTTTGCAATTTTATGAGATCCCATTTGTGATACATGTGTTATCTTTGATAAACCAATATGGACACATATATGGAGGACTATAGCTCACATTAGTGCTACTCTTTCAGCTCTATTCTTTAAATCTTTGGATGAGTAGCAATCTATGTTTTACCTAGCAACCCTAAGGAACCATGATGTTCGTATTACACAGAAGAGTTTGAGTGCCCTAAGAAACACATGCTCAATGAATTCATCCTTCCACCCCACACAACTTTGATGGTGACATATCCTATCATTTCTTCTATAATTTTATAATTTTAGTAATTAGAGTATGATAGAAACACAACACAATGTGGAGTTTTTGCAGCTTGAATTTTCCCCTGTGGCATTCTGTATTTAAGGTCCCTTTCTGTCTTCATGGCTGACAGCTTGTTTCATTGTTTAAAAATATCCAAGTATAAGCATATGAAAGTGTATTTCTCACTATCTATTGAAGAATATATTGGCAACTTCCAGGTTTTAGAAATCATCAATAAAACTGCTAAAACTTCCATGTATATTTTCTTGTATGATCATAAAATCTTCAACATTTAATTATGTATGTATGTATGTATATATGTATTATGTATGCAGTATATATGTATGCATGTCAACATAGGGTCTGAATTTGTACTCTAGGCTGGTTTAATACTCAGTGGATAAACCATGTTGGTCTCAAACTTGTAATCCATACTCCTGCTACAGAATTATGTTTCTAGAATTATAAGTCAACACCATAATACCTATCACAATTTAGTTTGATAAATACAAAATATCAGTTCCTTCTGTCCACCAGTCTTATTTCTCCACACTTACACTTAATATCTCTACAGCCTGCCTGCCAGAGCCTACCTTACCAGCCCATCTGCATTGCCTAGGGGCTTTCCTTCAGAGTCCAGAAGGAACCCATAGTAAGCCCATGTAGGATACATACATACATACATACATACATACATTCATTCATACAGACACACATACATACATATGTATAAAACAGAATCTGTGACAGCATTCACAAGATCTGCGTAAGATCAAAACAAACAAAATAGCATCACTGAGAGGGGGAAATAGACACAAAGTTTCATCCCTTCTAAAAAATTATTTGCAATTGATACCTACTGGAAAAAGGGAAAATGATTTCTCCAATGAAGTGTCACTGCATACACCAACCACAGTCCAGGGCATTCCCCATGACCAGGAGCTTTTGGCCAATGCAAACACACTCCATGATTTTGTGCTCTATTTGGTTTTAACTTTGTTTGGGTACTTTTCTTTTTATCTATCCATCTACCTATCTGTCTATCTATCCATTCATTTATCTATATTTCATCTATCATTTGTCTCATTCATTTTTTTCTTTCATCCTTTATTTTTAGTTCATTTTGACTTTTATTATTTTTGTTTTTGCTTTTCTTGTTTTCTTTTTATGGATAGAGAGAACATGTGCAACCAAATGGATAGGGAGATCGGGAAGACCTGTGAGGAACTGTGGGAAAAGAATCATATGAAGAAATATATGCTTTGAAAAAGTTTTAATTTTTTTAAAGAGCATTTTTGACTCTTTTGCTTTCCTGATGTGATTATATTTTTTTGAAAGCTCACACTAACATTGACCATTTCTGTCTCTTCTGAACCTTACCATTAATGGTAGATTTTAGCTATTCTAGTGTGTGTGCCATGACATCTCATGACTTTTCCATAAAAAAGATGCTGGTGTCTGCTTTTTAAATTAGGTGTAAAATACAGAGGTGCTTGTCTTGGTTACACTTTTAATGCTGTGGTAAAACAACAAGGTAACATATAGAAGAGTTTTTTGGGAGCTTACCATTCCAGAGGATGAATCTATTACCCTCATGTCAGGTAGCATGCCAGTAAGCGAGCAAGCACGGTTCTAGGGGAGTAACTAAGAGCTTGTGTCTTGACTCACACGCATGACATAAAAAGACAGAGCTGGGATTCAAGTAGACTTTTGAAACCTCAAAATCCACCACCACTGAATACTTCCCTCAACAAAGCCTTAATTCCTAAACCTTCACAAATAATTCTACTAATTGGTGACTAAACATTCAAATATATGAGTCTATGGGGAGCATTATCGTTCAAACCACCATCATATTTGAAAAGGACAGTGGATTTCAGTCATTTTCTTAGGAGTTGAATAAGTTGCGTATCTGTTTTGTTTGTTGCCTCTTTATTGCACTGAACACATATCACCTGAAGGCAGGGGTTGAGCTGACTTTCCTCTTCCCATCTGCTTCCTCTTCGTAGAAACAGTGGACTGCTGCTGCTACCATATCTTAAAACTTTATCAATTCTCTCATACCTTTCATGATGTAATGTGCAGAAACTTTGATTATTTAAGCATCTTGAAGGATATCCAACTGGTCTGCTCTATTGATGGCATTATATTGGTGGTCAAAATCATTACTCCTAGGATTCTCAAAATGGAAAATTTAGGCTTTATTTCAGATGGCATCATATTATTGTCATTACTGGTGTGGGATAAGAACAGCATATGACAACACTTTGCACAATGTTGTGTGCTGGACTGACCAGACTTTGCTATATTTTATTACATTTAATAATTTAGAGTACTATAGCAAAACCCCATGGAGTTTCACTGTGACCTTGTTTTCATCTTTTGCGGTTGTTTGGTGACACTGAAAACAATAGCTACACTCTTATCTATTTATAGAGTTATTATCATTATATACTTATGTAAGTGTATAACCCATAAATACAACTTGCTGAGTCTATCTATGCCCAAGATTTCAAGATTGACACTTTTTATTACATAGCTAAGTAGGGGGCTCATCCATTAAGAAGATTTTTGTCAATAACAAAAGAAGCTACAGATAAAAGAGGGATGGGGAGCAGGGCACATGAACTGAAGGAGGGAGGAGGAGGGCTTAAGAAGGGATGACAAAGGAAAGTGAAGAGGGAACTAATGTAATTGTATTTTAAAGAAAATTTAAGAACATTTTTAAAGTAATTTGTAAATCCATTGACAGGAGCTCTGCTTACACTTTGGGTGTGTATGTGTGTAGTGAGCTAAAGGGCAAACCTCATCACTACTTGACCCACTGCATGGGAAATAATGTGCATTATAACATCTTGAGATGTTCAATGCAGACTCTTGTAAGAGAACAGCAGCCATTCTAGCAGGGCCTCACACTCCGGCAAGCAATGCTTTGAGCTTAGACAATCAACTTTTGTTGTTGTTATTGCTGTTGTTGTATATCCAGAAGAAATTCCATATGGTAATAAGGACACATGTTCCACTATGTTCATAGCAGCCTTATTCATAATAGCCAGAAGCTGGAAAGAACCCAGATGTCCCTCAACAGAGGAATGGATACAAAAAATTTGGTATATTTACACAATGGAGTACTACTCAGCTATTAAAAACAATAAATATATGAAATTCTGGAGGCCGTCATTCTGAGTGAGGTAATCCAATCACAAAAGAACTCACATAACATGTACTCACTGATATGTGGATATTATCCCAGAAACCTAGACTACCCAAGATACAATTTACTAAACACATGAAACTCAAGAAGAAGGAAGATCAAAATGTGGACACGTCACCCCTTCCTAGAATTAAGAACAAAGCACACATTGAAGGAGTTACAGAGATCATGTGTGAAGCTGAATCAAAAGGATGGACCCAATGACTGTGGCTGCCAGGGATCCATCCCACAATCAACCACCAAACATAGATACTATAGCATATGCCAGCAAGATAGTGCTGAAAGGGCCCGGATATAGCTGTCTCGTGGGAGACTATACCAGTGCCTGGCAAACATGGAGGTGGAAGCTCACAGTCAGCTATTAGATGGAACACAGGGTTCCCAAGGAAGGAGCTAAAGAAAGTACCCAAGGAGCTGAAGGGGTCTTCAACCCTATAGGTGGAAGAATAACATGAACTAACTAGTACCCCCTGAGCTCATGTCTCTAGCTGCATATATAGAAGAGGATGGCCTAGTTGGCCATCATTGGGAAGAGAGGCCCCTTGGTCATGCTGACTTTATATGCCCCGGTACAGGGAAACACCAGGGCCAAGATGTGGGAGTGGGTGGGTAGGGGAGCAGGGCCAGGAGGGGGGAGGGTATAGAGAACTTTCTGGATAACACTTGAAATGTAAATGAAGAAAATATCTAATAAATGTTGGGAAAAAAAAGAAAAACAAAGATAGGACTGTGAACCATTTCAGGTAACAAGATTGCCAAGAGTGAAAACAGAAGCACGGGAGAAATAAAATATTATGGTATTTGGGAGGAAGCTGCAAAAAGTATCACTCTGGGCAGTGATGTTTCCATGTTTGAGTGGATTTATTAACTAAGGGCAAATTCCTCCAGGCATCAAGTATACTGCAGACTGTGTCCAAATGAATTCAAACTACTCTGACTCACTCCTGGTTTTAAGATCCTATAGCCAAGATGTTTTCACTCTGTGCAGGACAAACTGTTCTAGTGAAAGCCAGACTTGGTACTAAGAGATTCAGTTCACAGCTTGACACAGCTGGAACCTACTCTGGGCTGAAATCAACTCAGCATCCAGTGGTGACTCAGAAAACAATCTATAGCACAGAGTATTGAATGTCACCCCAAGCTTTAGTGCTCCTCTGAAGGTATATGATAAAAGGACAATTGTCTTTTGCATTTACAGACATGTAGACAAACAGACAAACAAGTACACACACACACACACACACACACACACACACACACACACACACACACTGAATTTGAATGCCATTAAAAACTTTTTAACGAAGTAGCAAATAAACTGTCACTTAGAGTATATGACCATAATGACTGCTCTTAGGTATGCTGTCATTTGAGATTTGAGTTCTTGGCAGGTGAAATATAAAATATTCATTTTCATATTCAGTGTTTTTCTGACTCCAGAAACCAAATTTGAAACACAGGATTTTCTTTTTCTTCTCACCCACCAACAATAGTTCTCTGCAGAATATTGCAATGGGTGAACACAGGTAAACACGAGGTATCCTGATGAATAGTAAACTATGTGGCTCTGGTGAACATCTGCGCTTGTCCTCTTCGTGGTGAAGGTTCAGGAGAACATATGTCTTCTGAACCTGGATCATAATGCTCATATGCACAGCTGTGTACCCACAGGTGGTGTTTAACTGAAATACTGAAGTCTAGAATGTTTCAGTTTTTGGACTTTCCTTATTTTAGAATACTGACTTACATATAATGAGACATCATGGGGATGGGACCTGAGTCAAAGGATATGGGTCTTTTATGTTTCATATATATGTATTTACATAGCCTGAAGTTATTTTATATAACTACCTTAAATAATTGAGTGTGTTGGTGTAGCATGCCACTTGAGGTCAGATGTAGAATTTTCTACATTTGACATCAGGTAGATGCTGAAATGTTTAATATTTGCAAGCCTTTATGGCTTTAGATTTTGCAATGTGGGGATTAGAGATGCCCATCACCTATGTACCTATCATCCATTCATCCATCTGTCAGTCTATTTCTCTCTCTCTCTCTCTCTCTCTCTCTCTCTCTCTCATCTACTTATCTATATAGCAAACCATCTTTTATTATTTCTCTAGTTATCATCTGTCATCTAGCTGTGATCTATCTATCCATCTATCTATCTATATTATCTATTTGTCATGTTCTACACACATCTAAACACCATTTGTTAGTATATATTTATAAGCCTAATATATATATACATATAATGCACAGATTGGTATACAGATTATACACATATATTTATAGGTGTATATAGTATAATATATTTAATATCTATTGATATCAGCTTGTGTCATAAAATTTTCAAATATCCTTTAAGAGAGTTAGTCTTTTTCCCATTTTTAAATTCATAAATTATCTTCTACCTTTCTAAGGACTAACTTATTAGTTAAAATGCCTGAACAAGAAATATTCCTATCACTTCAAAAAAGTGTAATCTTCCTCAGCACCTGCCCAATGGTCAATGTGGTGATTCTGGAATGAACAATTGCATCTTGACAAAACAGTGCTGACTCTCCCTATACTTGCATAATTTGATGCAATTTTGTAACAACTTGAGAGAAATAAACATGCCTCTAAATCTCTGGATAAGACACATCCAAAAGCAACACACTATGCAGACAATCGGATTAATGGTTTTATTATTTTGACTATTTTTTAAAATTTATTTTCAAGGGTAAAAGAAGCAAATTGTTCATGTTTTTCTTTGGGCTTGATTTAAAAGACCCTAGAAGTAAAATATAATTAACAAAATATGTTTTTCTTCTGATGCCAATTCTCCTTCCTGGTATGTGGGTAGGGACTGGTGTTTCCTTCAGGAGCTTGGCTCCCTCCCACAAACAAAGGGACTGGCACCCAGTTGGAATTTTCAAGTCTTTCAAAGGTTAAATGGGTTCCCAGCAGTCCTCTCAGAAACATGCTAATTGTGCAAAATGTTTCAACAGAAGCTGTTATTCTGGCTGTGCCTTTATGATGTAACACTTACATGATGCAGCTGAACTCAGGCCAACAACTCCAAAGGCAAGTCAAGAGATCAGTCAGAGTGACTCTGGAGTCTGAAGAGGCTTGCAAGGTGAGGAACATCTTAAGGAATTGGGGAGTGTGGCTAAAAATTCCAAAGTTTTGACCTTAAGAAGTTTTTAAAGTCGTGAATGAGCATAGATCTTGCAAAACTTTCCTTTTATTGAATAAAACAAGCAAGCTTCTGATGAGTTTTGGATGCCCTATGGACATCCTATGACTTCTTTAAATCTTTTCTAAATTGTGTTTTACTACCTAATTTCATCCAATCATTCTATAAATAATTATTTTCGACTATGTACAAAATAATGACTAGGTGTGTGTGTGTGTGTGTGTGTGTGTGTGTGTGTGTGTGTGTGTACTAGGATATTTTTAAACTGTTCAGTACAAGAATAATTTTTAAATTATTTATGATGCATGATTAGTAACATCCAAATATTTCAAGATGTGAATTGATGATGAAATTCTTTTTAAGTTTTTCACTCACCTATTTTAATATGTACATGCATCCATACATGTGACATTCTGTGCGATTCATAGCAGCTATACATGGGTAGAAACCACCACAATCAAAACACAAGCTAGTCTTTGATTCCCTCTGCTTTCTCCAGTTCTGCATGTGCACCTATAGCCCACCTTACTTGCCCTTCCACACATGCCATCCAAAACACTTCCCACCCTAAGTACTATTGTTCACCACTGAAACTGCTGTGTCATGGACACACAGAGTATGTTATGCTGGAAGGTTGATTGCTCCATGCCATATAAGGCTCTGTCTGATTGGATGCTGTCATTCTGTATAGTTTTATAAACAGTCAAACTCATTCTCACAGCGTGTTTACCATCTTACTCTCTACACTGTGGAAGAGTTCTAACCCCACTGCATCCTTAGTGGCACTTGTTATCATCACTACTTTGATTTTTTTTCTGTTCTCAATGACATGAACTAATCTTACATTCTACTTTTGATTTGAATACCCCTAATGCTGATGAACATATTTTCACATGACTTACTTCTTTGCTTTCCACATTTCCCATTTTGCAGCATCTGTACCTATATTTTGCCCATTATCTAACTTGTTGTTTTGTTTCTCTCTTCTTAAATTTTATTTCTTGTGTTTGTTTTAACCATTTTTGCATTTTGTCTATGAATTCTTTTATATATATATATATATATATATATATATATATATATATATATATACACAAATATATTCACAAAATTCATAACTTTCATTTGTTTACATTTGTTGTAGGAAATGTATCAAGACTCTATGAAATCAGAGTATTTGTATTATTAATTCTGTTCTTTAATAATTTTGAAACACCTTTTAATTAGTGTAGTGCATCAAATTACTTGTTTCTTGCAAAGAATATATTTAGCAGATATGATTAAATGTTCACTTTTATTATGATTTCCTTTTATTTTCTTGAGAAAGGGTTGTTTTATTATATTCATATTAATAAATTCAAAATATGTATATTCATAAATATTTTATATTTAAAAGAACCCCCAATTAATTACTCTCCTTTATAAAAGTTGTCGTTGTCATTCTTTTCTTCACAGTGATAGGACACTGACTAAGGCAAAAGAAATGTCACCTGAGAAAATATTACCAATTAGATTACTTATAGGTAAATCTGTGGGTGATAACTCATTTACAAATTGATAGAGTACTAGACACGGTGTTATCACTGGAAAAATGATCCTAGTTTGAATAAGAAATATAGCTGAGCAAGCCAATAACCAGTGGTCCCCTATGGCTTCTATTTAAGTTCCTGCCTCTGGGTTTCTTTCTTGATATTTTTCCTTCCTTTCTCTCAATGGACTATGTCCTGAGATGTATAAACAAAATAAAGCTTTTCCTCTCCAGCTTGTTCGTGGTTGTGCTGTTGAATTCCAGCAACAGAAATGCAATCAAGGCATGTGAGGGATTATTTGCATCATGCTCCCAAAGTGGAAGGTTATCCAAGGAAAGAAAAATTGATGTGGCATTTAGAGTCACAATTTGTATTTAGAGAGGGGGAAAGTACATCTAAGAAGCAGAACACAACTTTTTCAGAAAAGGAAGAAGCTTAAACTTGCTTTGGAGACTTGATGGTAGGATAAAGAAAATGAATTCCTATTGTCATTCCTGCCTCACCAGGAGCAGGAAATGCAATGCAGCATCCCTAAATGCTATTTCACAAGAACTTATGGAATGATTGTGAAAACCATCAATTTGGGATACCATGAAAAAAAAAAGTTAACAAGCTTTTAACTAAATAACAAAAATAAATATGAAAGTGTTTTTAATTGACATAAATAAGAAAGTTAAATGCTACAACTAGACATTGACTCTCCAAAGAAGAGAAATGGAGAGCTCACTGAGCAAAAGACAAAATAACTGCAAAGATGGCCACCAAAATTATGAGGACCACAATACAAAGGAAATATATGAATTATAAAAATTAGAAAATGAGACCATGGAGAAAAGATAACACACCCATACACAAAGGAATCATGAGAGAATTCCTATTAGCCTTCATTACGGAGAATACTTTTAGGTAGCCAAAGACTCAGGTAGCCTCCCAATAAATTCATATTATTTTAAAGTAGCATGAAAACTCTCTCCAAATAGCCTAAAGGGAAGAGGTTGCTAATTTTAAAAAATGCTCTTCAAAATTAGAAATGAAATAAAACATTGTTATGAAATGTACTGAAGAGTCAGTTTGTTTATCTTGACAGGTAAGCTGAAATTTCACATTTTTTGCTGTTTGTTGCCCAGAATATCATAGAGCTTGCCATATGGCCAACATTGGCATGAGACCCCCATCCGTTCTCCTGCCTGAATGTCTCTAATGCTTGAATTACAATCATGAGTACCTGGCTGAATGTCTACTTTTTAAAGTTAAAAATAAATAACCCAGACACTATTGCATATGCAAGCAAGATTTTGCTGAAAGGACCCTGATATAAATATCTTGAGTGAGGCTATGCCAGTTCCTGGTAAATGCAGAAGGGGATCTATAGGATGGAACACAGGGCCCCCAATGGAGGAGCTAGAGAAATTACCCAAGGAGCTGAAGGGATCTACAACCCTTTAGATGGAACAACAATATGAACTATCCAGTACCCCCAGAGCTCATGTCTCTAGATGAATATGTAGCAGAAGATGGCCTAGTCGGCCATCATTGGGAAGAGCTGCCCCTTCATCTTACAAACTTTATATGCCCCAGTACAGGGGAATGCCAGGGCCAAGAAGTGGGAGTGGGCGGGTTGGGGAGGAGAGGGGGAGGGTATAGGGAACTTTCGGGATAGCTTTTGAAATGTAAATAAAGAAAATATTTAATATAAATAAATAAATAGATAAATAAATAAATAGATAAGTACTAAGTATGAATGAAAAAACTAAAGTAATAATTTTATTGCCACTATGATTTACTACCTTCATTAAATGTCCACATGAAACAGTAGAGACTAAGTAAAAACATAGATTGTAGCACACACAATATCATAAAACAAAAGTGAAACAAATATTAAGATAACAATTGCATTCATGAACTGGATTGCACTACCTATTAGTAGAAAAAGCACTGTGGAATGTGAGAGAAAATTCCAAAGTTAAAAATAATGTGATTCAGAAATGTGAAAATTTTAAGGTAGGCAAAATAAACAAGAGAACTTTAACAAAAAAGATACTTTAACCTTGATAACTCAGTATCAGAAGCACTGAAATATGTAAACATAACAGAGTACTTGGGAGGCTCTGATATATGAGTTTGTGCTCTTCCCAAACTAATCTACATATTAAAATTTCACTCAACTAGGGTTAGACTTTTTTTTTTTTAGTTGGATATTTTATGCATTTACATTTCAAATGTTATCTTCTTTCTCAGTTTCTGGTTTCCCCTCTGAAACCCCCCTTCTCCCATCCCCCTCACCCTGTTTCTAGGAGGATACTCCCTTTCCCACCCACCCACTTGGTCCTCAACACCCTGGCATCCTCTACACTGGGAAATCAAGCCTTCACAGGACCAAGGGCTGAGACAATGCCATCCTTTGCTACACACTACATATGCAGCTGGAGCCATTGGTCTCTCAACATGTACTCTTTGGTTGGTGGTTTAGCCCCTGGGAGCGTGGGGATGGGGGTGGGGTGGGGACTGGTTGATTGATACTGTTGTTCTTCCTATGGGGTTGCAAACCTCAACAGCTCCTTCATCTTTTCTCTAACTCCTCCACTGGGGACCCTGTGCTAATTCCACTGCAAGCATCTGCCTCTGTATTTGTCAGGCATTAGCAGAGCCTCTTAGGAAATAGCTATGATAGGCTTCTGTCAGCAAACACTTCTTGGCATCCACAAAGTGAGTGAGTGGGTTTAGTGTCTGTATATGGAGTTCCCCCCCCCCCCCTGTGGATCCTCTTGATGGCCTTTCCTTAAGGCCCCACACTTTGTACTCATATTTCCTTTAGACAGGAGCCTTACTGGGTTAAGAATATGGAGATGAGTGGGTGGCCCCATGCCCCAGACCGGGTCCTTGCATGGCCTCTGGATATGTTCTCTACAGGTTCTCCCCTTTGTTGGGCATTTTGGCTAATCTCATCTCTGGGGGGGTCCGGAGAGCCTCTTGCTTTTCTGGCATCTGAGATTTGCTGGTGGCTACCCTCAGTTCCCTCTCCCTCATTGTTACATATCTCTGTTCAAACTCCTGATCCTCTGTCTATCATCCCCATCTCCTCTCATACATTACCAACATAACTTTAAAAGTTATGAAATCAGAGAAAGAATTGCTAAAGAGCATTCTTCTTGTTAAGAGTGTTGCAGGTATGAATACCTGCACATCAACTATCAAAGCAAAAACCACAAAAATAGGACATGCAAAAAGAAATTGGTGTCATATTAATATTAGCAGTCCTTCATGTAGAAAGCCTGTTTGAAATATTTTAAGTGAGCAAAAATGACTCTGAATATATGCCAATAAGTTCCCCCTCAATAGGGCATACAACTTTCATAAAAAGATGAAATTTGATGAAAAATATTATAAATTGTAATAGAGAAATATTAATATTTTTACAGAACAATATAATATAGTGTACATTTCTAATGATCAGGAATGAAAAACTTTAAAAGCACATTCCATTTTGAAATCATAAACTCATTTAATTTAATTTAATTTTGGGTTACAAAGAGCTTCCATAAGAGCTTCAGAGTATCTTTAAAGAGTCATCCTAAAAATTACACAAAAATATTTTATACCAATTGGGTGAGATACAGTTAAATCAAGGATTAAAAGGTAACAGAAAGCTGTGAATGTTTAGGTTAATGTAATTAAGTAATGGAACTAAATAATGACTAATGTCTTAAATAACTAGAAAATTTAAATTAAAAATATGAGGTAAGAAAATGAATATTTAAAATCATGCGAAAATGCTATTTCAAAAACACTAGCTAATCTAATTCTGAAAAAGCAGTAGATAGAAGGCACAGTAGGAAAGTGTAAGAAAAACAAATATGTAAAATCGTGATGAAACAATTGTCATAACTTTATGCAAAGTAATTTAAAAACCTACGTGGAACAAAGAATTATCCTGGGAAACAGAATTTTCTAGAACTGCCTCTAGCAGATATAGAATTTTGAAATACCAATATCAGAGGAAAATGAAAACAGGAATATTTTCAAATGTTTATTGGCAAGAATATCAAGGTCTTGATTTCTCTTTTCAAAAATTCTATCGAAACTTCAGAGACAAGATATACCCAATAGTTTCATGGAAAAACAAATAACATACTTTCAGAAATTGCCAATAAAGATTATATCAAGATAACTTCCTACTCACATCACCTGTGATTATTGCTTCAAATGTTACTGAATATTGTTTAGCATTACATTTTCAAAGAACATATTATGACCACAAAATTGGATATGCTTGATAAATATGATAGTTCAATAAGAAAGTCTATTTACAACATTATTTATATCGATAAACATAAAAGAATAAAGAAAACATTTAAGTACCTAAAGCATTCAGAATAGATGATTCATAATAGTTATCTTCTTAAAATGATAAGATGTACAAATCTCATTACAAGCGTTGGTGTTCTACCTGGTGTGCAACAGAGGCCTATCAGTTAAGATCAAGAACAGGGCAGAAATGTTCCTGCTCCTACTGTTTATTAATACTGTCTTGAAGATATCAGGCACAGTAGTTGGACAGAATAATTTTTAATGTACCTTATGAGGGTGATATGATTTTATATCTAAAAAGCTCAAAAGGTTTTAAATTGAAATACATTCAATTGGTAAGAAAAAAATTATTAGACAGATATAAAATTAACATCTGAATATCAATAATACTTCTATATTCCAAATACTAACTAGTTAACTAATTAATAAAAGATGGCTCTATTTACAATAGCATGAATAAAAATGTAGAAATGGGCTTAACAAGACTTAAAAAAAAAAAAAAAAAAAAAAAAAAACTTGCATCGAGTAAGTGTCCAAAAACTTCTGGAGCCTGGAAAGATGTCTCAGTAATTAAGAACACTTGGTGATCTTGTAGAAGACTGAGGACTATATACATCTATGTGTACACACCAACTATAATTCCGTTTTCAGAGACTCTTAAACATCTTCTGATCTTCGAGGGCTCAGGGAATAGATATAGTGCACATAGATGTGTAGGCAAAACATTAACACCAATACAAAATAATAAATATTTATTTAAATAACAAAAAGAAGACTGTTCATAACAAAATTCATACAGAAGAAGGAAGGAGCAGCAATTGTTAGGACTTCCTAGAATGAAATGTAGCAGGAGAGAAGAGGGGATACAGCTGCACAAGAGGACGCTCTGTTCAGAGCTTTGAAACCATTTACATTGGGAAATGGGATGGCACATGCAGCAAATAAGAAGGGATTTCAGAGTGAACTATATAGATGTACACAGCAAGAGGTTGAAGTGTTTCCCAAATGACTCCAGAAACAAGAATTAAAAAAAAAAATAGGAATTATTTGGGGAAAATTTTGCTTTATTGTTTTCTCCGGTTCTTTCTTCATTCATTGCATACAGATCTTTCCATTGTTCTAGGGTGAAGAGAAATGGAGGCTAAAAACAAAATGTAAGATGTCAACTTTCATAGAAGCCGAAGTTAGCATTGCATTGCGCCTTTGATGTGTAACACATAATGAATAGTCATCTCAGAAGATATACACGATACACCCTCTCTCCCTCTCTCTCTCTCTCTCTCTCTCTCTCTCTCTCTCACACACACACACACACACACACACACACACACACACACACACCCCACATTCAAATATATTTCTCTTCAAAATAACACTTCTCCATTGTTTCAAAGTATTGTGCTTCTAGGCAGTAAAGATTAAACTTTTCATTGAACATGCATAGCCTCATTCAGATTTTCTTCTCCTCTTGACCCAAGTATTTGTGACATTTTATAATAAAAATAGAATAGGGTGAGACTTCTGTCTTAGAAAAAAAGTAGAACCATAACTAGATATGAAACTAATATTCACTACATACACTCACTTTTTCCATTCAAGAATATTACTAGAACCCCTTGCATACGGAAACAAATATCATAAAAAGAAATAAAAAAATAATTACGCTGTACCAATAATATCTTAAAGTCTAGCAAAAGAGAAAGTAAAATAAATGCCAAATGAATTAAAAAGCAAACAAAACCACTGAAAAGCCAAAGCTGTTTACAGGGACAAAAACTCTTACAGAGGCTCACATAGGCATATGACTGTATTGAATCTTTAACATAATAAATGAATTTTACATAGCCAAACTCTGTAATTAATTTCTGAAAATACTTTAATAATAAGTCTTTGAAGATATGAAAACTAAGAAAAGAAAAATATTTTTGTTCATGAGCAGATTTTAAACGATTAAGGACTGCCAATTTTTAACCTCAATGGGATCTAAGTATGCCAACAGAATAGAATAGAGAACAGACAATTGAAGTACAAGTGTATGTAAACATTGTACATTCAGAATGAACTAGGAGATAATAAATGTAGCATTAAATTTTTTATTTAAAGCTTTAAGCATGAAGAGATGTTAATAGATTTCTGCAATCAGTATGTGCTTGCTCATTTCTAAATATCTGCCATGCTTTCAAGTATACATATAAGAAACCATGTGGTTAAAGATTGTAGATAGCACACAAATATAATATCATTAGAATTATTCATTTTCCTGTGCATGATAAGTAGGAGATTAATAACGATTCAGAGAATTATTTATATATTTTCTAATTCCTCATAGAAATTCATTCATAAGTTTCCTTCTATCCCAAATATGGCATCAGTCTTGGTTCCTATGCTGCTAAAGGAGACCCAGACAGAGCAAGCAGAGACTAACATTTCATTTGAGTAGATGAGAAAGCAGAAGCATGAAGGTCAGGTAGAATCCAGGGTCCTTTGTATCTGCAGAGTCTTGATCCACCATTTTTCTTCTTCTATACCCACTTTTTGTTGACTTCATGGGATATATTGGGCTTGCTTAGAAGCTGTCCTCTCCTAACATTGGGTCAATTACAGAACAATGTGTTAGGTATCAGTATGTAAAGGTGCAATTATTCATAAAGTAGGGATTATAGTAGGTAAAGAGATGGTGTCTATGTTTATTCCTCCTAGGAATTCCTATTTTACTATTCTCTCCATTAATATTTTCAGTTGCAATCACATGAGTTATTTTAATGCCTCTTTTACATGGAAATTCATTAAATATTTTTATATCACCTATTATTAAATAGTTTTGAGTCTCCAATTACTCTGTACATGCTGAACATTAATCCCCTTTTCCTTCTTTCTTTACTGACCCTTGGGAATGTGTTTTGTCCAGTGATTTCCCTTTCAAAGAATGTTGTCAAAATTTAAACAAAGACAAGAAAAATATTTTTTTCCTTGACCAGGGCATCTGTTGACCTACAACAATTTAGACTAGATTGAAGAACAATATTGTGACTGAACCTAGACTGGCATTATGATGACCCAGATTTAAAAAGATTCTGATATCCCTTTTATAGTTTTGTGACTTGTGTATGGATCCTCAAAGTGGTAAAATTAAGTAAAATTGAAGAAGGATTTTTTGAGGCTCTTTCATAAAATTTCCTAAATTTAGAAACAATGAGGGTTAGAAGTCCATAGATTGCCAAGATTTGATAGCTGGCTGTGATGGAGTTGAGCATTCACATCCGCCAGTTTATTTTTGTTTGGATCTTCAACTTTGTTTCTTTACAAAATGGTTATCGGTTTATTAGTGTATTGAAAGTACACTTGAACAATTTAGTCACAAATTTCTTTCCCATGTGGTTCATACCTTGCTGTGAAAGTCGTGACAAGATGCTTTAGAAGTAGGAATTAGAGAAAATGTCTGTGTCATAAGATTTCATCTGATAAGATTCCTGCTGCAGCTAAGCCCACCGGACATTCAATATTATTTGCTAAGGTTTCTATTCTGTTTTCTTTAGCCACACAGTATAATTTAAGAGTATCTCTTAAAAAAATCATTAAAGCAGACTTAGCCCTCAAGTTATACTACAAGAATGAATTTCATCCAGATTCGTTCTACAGTAAACAAAATTTTCTGTATCTCAAATTGACCTTATATAGCAATACTAGTTTTGGAATTACTGTGTAATGATTACGGCTGGCCTGCTATGCATTCTGTGCTAATAGAAGAGTGAGAACAGATTATAGATTTGGGCAGGTGACTATTAAAACCTATATGCCACGTATTAGAGAATGGGATAGAGGTGAGACAAAGATTCCTTGTGGAATTTTCTCTCTGGCATCAGGCATATGACAGACATACATGCTGGTCTGTAAATGGTTGAACTGAATCTCAATGAAACACAAATGTGTTATCTTAGCAACAAATGAATGTTTTGGTTTTTTTTTTCTTGGAAAAAGGGAATGTTTTAGATTTAAATGGAAAATATGAGAAATAGAAAAGAAAATCAACTGAATTTATAAATATGTACCTGTTTATATTGACTTATTCCTACTGAGAAAATCAAGGACCAATATTCTCAAGCATAAAAGCTTGTATTTACAAAGAATATTCTCCCACATACTTATCCATTATCTCACACTGTAACTTGTTTAATAGCCACTGGATAATGCTATGCTGATCCTTCATTTCCAATATCAACTATGCTACCATGGTTACATTATGTTACATTATGTTACCATGATTCACTAACCTGCATCATGATTCAGCATCCTGATGTCTAAAAGTGTACTAACTCATAAACCAATAGGAATTTTACTTTGCTCTAAATTATATAAATCATATAATGATTCATCATCTAAATTTTGCAAACAAACAAATCTACCAAATACCACTTTGTTTCTATTATGTTTATAGAAATTATGTTTTAAAATTACATCTTTAATTTATCATTGAACACTTAGCTCCTAATCCTGTTTAGGAGCTAAACAGTATTTAGCACCCAGAAATTNATTTTACTTTGCTCTAAATTATATAAATCATATAATGATTCATCATCTAAATTTTGCAAACAAACAAATCTACCAAATACCACTTTGTTTCTATTATGTTTATAGAAATTATGTTTTAAAATTACATCTTTAATTTATCATTGAACACTTAGCTCCTAATCCTGTTTAGGAGCTAAACAGTATTTAGCACCCAGAAATTAGCTCTAAAGTAATTTATGGATTCCAAAGAAGAAACGACATCTCTATAATTCATTGTCTCTCTCTTCTAATGCAGCTCTGGTCTCTCTTCCTTTCTAAATGATCTCACAGGTGGTCCTTGTAAAATACTGTTGCCATTTGAAATCATCTGTTCCAAGAGATTGTGGAACCTGGTAGAAAGGTCATCCATCCTCTAACTGTGTACTGAGATCATCTAAATTTCAATTGTCATTCTTTTCTAAACATTTTCTTATCATTATTGTGCTCACATGATCCATAACAATATCTCACTAAGCATAGTACAAGCTGACCATAGGAAGAGCATCAATGGTCATTTATTTCAGTTTTTAGCCATGGGATATTCCATTGTCTATCTGAAACCTTGTGGTCACTGTTTTTTTTTGGGGGGGTGGGGAGGGATTTCAATTTTGATGGCCAACCAAGACTCTCATAGCACCACTAAGTGACCCTGACAACAGGGGCCTTTACTTTCCGTTCAGACCATCTCTCCATCACTGTAACTTCCAGCTTAGATTCCTGTTCTGTCTTTTAGAATACCACAGAAGTTTTCCGACTGTTTTCATAGGATGAATTTAAAAGAACAGAGCTGATCATTTCTCAGACAGCAGGTGACTAGCAGCACTCAGCTATGACAGAGGACTAAGAAAAAAATCGTGCCTCACATTGCAGATGGATAATGCTGATTGATGTTTATAGTTTTCAAAACTATTCGTAAGTAGCATGAAGTTTATTTTTACTAGTATTTTTCTTTTCCATCAAAGGAAAAATGTAAATCTCTAGAAAAAAAAAATACATTCATCCAGTGCATAGTTCACCTTCTAGAATTCTTGTGGTGATCTCTGGTTGAGGTGGTTGGAATAACCAACTGTTTACATATTTTTACATAATATGTTTTACAAGAAATAAATTCTAACTTGAAATACTCTTTAGCATATCAAGGCTTCAAGGGTTTCTTCCTCAAACTTTTGCCTTCTCCCATTTATTTTCATTTTCTTTGCATCTTAACCCAGAAAGTGACCTACTTTATTATTTAATACCTAAGAATTTACATACTGTGTCCTTAGTAAGAAAGTATAAAATAATCTTTTTGTTGCTGTACTTTGATGGGTTGATATAGGCTTTGAATAAAATATATTCACTGTTCATTTCCTGTCTTCAGAGAGCTGTGCTTAAATAAGTTGATTTAGTAGATAAGATTAAAATTGATAACTTTTATGGATAAAGTAACCAGTTCTCTAAAGTTGCACATTCTGCATGCAGTATGAACGTTTTCAGCATAAGTGTCCCAGTGCAGTGAGTGTAAGACATCGATTCTCATCCTACTGGCAGCAAACTCGTTCACAAACCTCTATCACCAAAAATATTTAGGTTATGATTTAAAACAGTAGCAAAATTATAGTTATAATGTGGCAACCAAAATAATTTTATGGTTGCTGGTTACCACAACATGATTCAGTGCTAGGAAGGTTGTACCTTCCTCGTATACATGTCCACACTGATGTCCATGTAGTACCATATAAGAAAATACACACTGGGACCTAAGCCAAAGGCCTTCATTAGAACATCACTTACTTGGTCTAATAAGATTAGACTTTCCAGCTACAAAAAGTTTGGGTCATGAAACCTACTATCTCAAAGCTCATAACCCCCTTAAGCCTCTGCCATCCAGGATTTTCTGAACTGACAATTAATATATGTTTTTCCCCCACTAAGCCCTTCAAAAGAAAGCTACCATCTTTATATTTCTGAGTTAGTATGAGCCCTTTCTACCTAAATTTTACATAAGGAAAATTGTCAGTTAATGTTCAAACAAAGTAAAAGATATGAGACATGCAACCATAAATCTTACCCAAAGACACTGAAGAGGGGGCATGTGTGTAGGACAAAATCTCATCTAAATGGTGTAACTTCTTTACACTTAAAAGAGACAAGGAAAATGACTATTGCCTACATTTTGTTACATTGCTGCTAATCATTTTGTATAGTTAATTTACTTCTTGTCTATGAAAGTTTTATGATGGGTAAACAGAGAGTAGCAATGTGAATTGATTTTTGTTGTTGTTGTTTCCAGAGCAAATTGAGCAAAATCGAAATATGATCATTTGGCTAATTCGATGCTCACACTCTAGGCTCAACAGGAGTGAACTGTGAATGGAGCTGACACGTATGGGTCATGTACTGAAGATGTATGTGAAAACTCACTAGGGGGGATTCGGCATTGTGTGAAATAAGACCACCTTTGCAACAAGTTGTATAGAATGATGGATGTTAATGTGATAAACACAGAAGAAAGGTGAACTGGTCACCAGAAGAGGTGGCATGGGGACTTAACAGGAAACAGACAAGTACCATGATACAAGTTTCAACAGCATCACAATTTTACCTACCCAACTAGAAAAAGGACAGGAGGCTGCTTCCTGAATATATAAAATGCATTTTAGTATATCTTGAGTTCTCAGGAGAATGAAAAGGTGAAATAATCTTTTCCTTCAACATCGTTGTCAAGCATAGGATGACATATAGGTCATAAACTGAAGACCTTCACCGAAAGCTTTAACATCCAGTATAAAGGCCCTGTGTTACACTGTGCAGTGGGTTCAAAGGGATGTGCTGTTTGGAGAAAGAAGTCATGGCATTGAAGATGCATTTCACGGGTTAGTTAAGATCAAGAGAAAGTTCTGTCCCAACATCTATGTTGATGGTAAAAGAATATTCACTTTCCAAGGCACATTTGCAACCTCAGTGAGCAGAAAAGAGTTTGACTTTATGGCTATTGAATTGATAGCTAAAACTAATACTAAAATGAAGATAATAAATTATATGAAAACCTATCTGAAAGAGTGGAGTTAACGCCTATGAAGTGTATCAGAGAATAGCTGCATTTCTTAGCAACTCAGTTTATTTTCTAGAGTAGTTTGGAAGTTGCAAACAGAGCCATCCATAACCAATTCAACTATAATTTAAGTGGTAAAAGTAGAAAGAAGGAAAAAAATCTCAACAACCATAACAACAACAGAAGCAGAAACTAATTAGCAGTGTGTTATACATTAATTGAAAACAGTTGTAATCTGGGCAAGTAAGAGGAGGCTGGGTGAAAAAGAATGGATTGTGACATGCTAGAGTTGGCAGGAGGGGTGAGTGCATTGAAGAATGACCTTAGACTCAAAGGCTCAAGGTTTAACTCAGAAGAAAAATAATATCCATGTATGCCATTTGTCTTAGTCAACTGAGGTTTATTCAACAAAGCACCATGGGCTGGATGGCTTATAAGCAATACATACTTAATTATCACAGTTCTAGAAGCTTAAAGTCTGAAACCAGAGTGCTGTCCTGACAAGATTCTCCTGACTTTCTATTCTACATCTCACATGGCTTTTTTCTTGTGCTAACATAACAGCTAACAGAGATGGAAAAGATTAGGTCTCTCTATCTTCATAGCTGGAAGCAAGATTTCCAACCTCGCCTCTTCTCTAACAGTCATTACATAACGTGTCATGATTTCAACAGAAACTTGAGAATGACAAACACATTCAATTAATGGTGCCCTTGTTTGATTCCCCAAATTATACTTCTTTCTCACATATCAAATACACTGACTGCATCCTTCCAACATGACACCTTCAAGGTCGAAAGCCCAAGTGTCATTAAACATCATAAAGCAGGAGAAAGCCAGGGCTAAGAAGTGTGAGTGGGTGGGTAGGGGAGTAGGGCAGAGGGAGGATGTAATAAAGAATATGTAAATAAAGAAAATATCTAATAAAAAAGGGAAAAATAAAAAATAAAAGTCATGCACAGGTAAGACACTCAGAACTTCATTCTTAAGCAAGATTCTTTTCCAACTGGAAGTATGTAAAACTAAACAAGCTATATATTTCCTAAATACAGTTGTGGAAAGGGCATTGGCTAATTATTTCTAATAAAATAACAAAGACAGAAAATAAGAAAGGAAGGATTGAGTCCCACAAAATCCAAAATTCAGCAAGGGAAACCTCATGAGATTTAAAATCTCAGAGTATCATACTTTAGTTCAATTTTCTACTATCCAGATTAACTTGGTTGTGTCCCATCCACCAGATCCACCAAGATACAAGTCCGGAATCTTCTCCTGTTCCCAGAATCCTATCTATAAAACTAAAGACATCATCTAGCCTATCAAAAGAAAATTGGTGCCTGTACCCATGGAATAAAGTAGCAGCCCTGACAATTTATAAAGTGATATTTGAATTCTTCTTCCCTTATCTTAAAAAAAATGAAACAGACTCAAAGTTGTATTTCTCTATGTTTGCAAATATCAAATAAATACCCCCTCCTTATCCCTTATTTGCTTAGAAGTTGTAGGACTTTACTGAATTACTTAAGTATGGAATACATGTCATCTCATTACCAATGCATTCTCATTTTACTCTTTTCTTAGAAATTCCATACTTTTATGAGGATAGATTTATTATATTTTATGATTTTCACAATCATAACAAATCTCAGTAGAGGTTAAACATAGCTTCTGAACCAACCACTGTTTCTTTCTTTTACCTTTCCAACATCCTCTTCTTGATCAGAAGGTCTCAAGCCACCGTTTCATCATTTTACTTTGAGATCTCAACTAATTAGAAATATTCAACTTAATCTTTTTAAAATTATACCATTATAGAATATTAGGCATGAACACAACATAGTAATGTCTTTGTTACCTTATAACCAAGATCGCCTTTTCTACATTTCTATCAGAGAATTCATTAAAATGTCTTTCATGACCTGTTCATCTATCAATGTTCTGTCTATAATGATCAGTATTCTATGTCTCTTCTAAGAGAAGTATCTTTTTCCATTTCTTCCTGAATTTCTGAGTTGTGACCAGAATCTGCTTTAAAATTTGTTTTCTAGCAATTTTTACTCCTTCAGCATGCATCATAAAATTTCCTCATCCAGAGCTTGTGAATTTATTCCAAAGCTGTTTCTATGTTTTAAGATATTTGATATTGCAATGCCTCAATTTCTGTTGGAACCAATTTCTACCTTACCTTTTCCAGGATGTAGTAAAAAACCACCATATCCTTGGTGGCATAAAAAATCCTCTTCAAGGATCATAGAACACTCTAGAAGAAAGGGATGTAAGATCTAAGAGCCAAAATATTAAGAGGGGAACTGGGAATCCTATGTACTATATACTATCCAGCCATTATTATTGTAAACCATAAACATCTGTGGACAACTGTACCTAAGAGTTAGTCCATTAACAGTCAGTTGTGAAGAGAAGAAGGACCTACAGGATTTATGACTGTTGGTATAACAGTCAGTAAAAAAAGTGTCACTGTGCTCAGATATGTCTTCTTTGTTGACTTTGCCAATCTACAATGGATAGTCACTATTCAGTCATCACAAAGACACCACTGTCTAAACTAAATGGTCCCAAAACAAACCCAAAATCATGAATCTTAGAAAACAACCAGTAGAGTGGTGTTAGGGTAAAGAGATGGGAGTGCAATGACAGAATGGAGGAAGAGAGTAACCAGAACATGTTATATATGTTCATAAAGTTGTCAAAGAACTAATTGAGAAAAAAAAAAAACAGTAAGAAAGTAAAAAAAGATAGAGTTAGAAACTAACAAAAAACAAGCAAGCAAGCAAACAAACAAACAAAACCCACCCCCTCAATAAAACCTACCCACAATTGAAAGGTTAACATTTGGAGTGAGAGAATCAACATAGTTGCCTTCTTACAAAGGACCACTTCTGATTGATGATCAAAATTTCACTGTGTCCTCACATGTCAGAAAAAAAAGATTTAAAAAGTGCAAAATTTATTTTTTTTGTTTATAACAAATTAATTTCATTCATGAAGAACTACCCATGTGGTGTGGTTATCATTCAAGGCCCTACCTACTATTACCATCATATAGGTGCATGATAATTTTGATACAGGAATTCATCAACAGTAAAGTTATAAATATCCAATCAATTACTCAAGTAAATAATGTAAATGAGAATAAATTCTTACTGTTATTTTGGATAAAAATATCTTCATGAATTTAAAGCATCAGAAATTCTAAATGATAAGTAATTTTTAGGATCAAATACAATCTGTTTCAAGGAAAGATTGCCTAGTGTGAATAATTGGGAAGAGAATGGATTTGAATTACTGCAATATTAAATAGGATCTCAATCTGAGATGAGAACATTTGATTTCTGGTTACATTTAGTAATTGGCTGGGCTAAAAATACTAAGCTTAAAGGTCAATAGAGAAGTTCATGGTTGTTTAAGTTTTGCCTACCAATATTCAAAGCTTGAGTGCTGAAAGTAGGGGCATTTGACACTGAAGCAGAAGAATTGTTTATTTTAAGATCTACTAGAAACTACTCACAGGGATACTGAGTGAGAAGCTAATTCACTAATACAGAAAAGACCCATTTTAGAGATTAGCAGCTCATTCTTCCAGAAATAAAAATGAGAAGAACTGAAAGAAATTAGGAATATATTACATTGGTAATATATTTTCTTAATCTAATTAAAACTTAAATATCCTGTGGTATGGAGGGCATGTGATTGACAGAAGCATAAGCCATGAATTCAACTTTCAGCACCTCAGATTAAATGAAAACAAAAACAAAAAACAAAAATAACCACCAAATCCTGCTTCAATTTTTTTTTTAAGTAGAAAAACCTCCTTGACTACAATTCATGTCTCAGCCCAGACATATTTAGGTGTTCCAGTGCTCATCCTTTCATAAACCAGTGTTTATTTATTGAAATGTAATAAAATTGTAGTCACATTCACTCTTACTTCAGAACATACTTTTTGAACCTTCATCACATTTATATTAATTGATTATGGTGACACTAATGAGACAAGAAACATTCAAAGACTAATTTGGCAGGGATGCAGTAAAAGAGATTTATCACTTATTGCCTTATGATATTTTTTCATTTTATCCAGTTAAGAGTGAAAACCATTCATGATTTTGGCAGAGGTGTAGGTCATCTTTTCTTGCTACTAAATGATTATTCTTAATTATATACAAAGAATAAGCTTATGTAGGAATATTTCAAAATAAGTCAACACATTTACAACCACAAAATTCTGTTTGCTTTAAGCTAGGGCTATGCTGGTTGAGGTGACAAGTACAAAACTGACCTGAATGCCCTTGAACAGCAAGTCACATCAGAATATCTCATCACATTAGTATGGAGTTTGAATTAATAATGGTAAGGATCACTCCTGCACTTGTCCTTAGCAATGAAGGATGGTGGCAGCATGTGCTGTGGTAAAACTCATCAGGTTGAATTACTGTTGATGGCAGATCCATGTAACACCTATGGCAAGCTACAGGAGAAACATGAAGCAGAAACCAAATTTGAAGGTTTAAAACCATACTATATGAGACAGGAGAGACAGAGGTAAAAGAATAAACAAACAAAACCAAGTCTGATCCAACACTTATAAGGCTGTGGAAGAGCACTGGTGTATTAGTAGGCAAAGCACTGTAATGAGACACTGCTAATGCCATTGTGAAAAGAAATGATTGGTGAAAGCAGTAGAATTCTAGTTGTTTCTGTGTCCATTTAGGACAATGCAATAGTCTCTGTCTTCAGAAACAAATGAGAAATAAGATAACATGTTACGATGATGCAAACACAAGAGATTCACCATTACAGGCCATTACTTCTGGGGGAAAATGGAAATGGTAAGATCTTTTGATTACCCCAGGGAACTGGGTAAGTCAATTGCCACGCTGTAGAGCTGAGAAGACACCACACAGAACATCCCATTCCCTTTGAGATGAAGAGAGAGATATGTGCTCAGATAGGTCAAGTTAGTTGGGATTTTCAGGGAAGAATGCCAGAGAAGATGAAAGAGATTGAGTAGGCATTCCATCATTCCAAATAAGATTCATGTCCACTACCATCCTTCCCAGAACTACAGTAAGTGTTATGTTATCACAAGGCTAAAAGTAAACAAGGGCCACATAATAACAGAGTAGAAGGATAGGTCATAGGCTTTCTCCAGCAAGAAGTCACTTCCCTTTCCTTGAAAATACTGGGCACAATTTTATCGAATGATAATCAAAAGGTTAACCAGTAATCAATGAATTTGAGAGAAATTAAGCCAACCTGGGCAATCTTTACTTAAAACCTAGAAATTTTAAAATAATAATCAGTTCTTTAACTGTCTTTCTCTGCAGGTGAAAAACAACATTTAAAACCTCAAAATCCAAAAATGAAGAAGCACTCCATGTGACCAATAGCAAAGATAGAATCATTTCATGGAGAGATTTGGAAATGAAGAATAAAATGAGAATAGTAAAGTGGCCCTATGATCAGAATGGTTAAGACAAGTATATAGACACAAGGATAGAGATGTGGGAGATAAGAAAAAGAGATATGTGGAAAATAAACTAGCTTCAAAGATATAGATTATCAACGGAATTAACATTATGTACAAACAAGACAAAACCAACCAAATAAACAATCACCAGGTACACTTATAACAACAGAAAATTCAGCTAACAGAAGAACCTCAGAGAAAAAGGTGAGCACCAAGATTTCTGAAGAAAAACTAAGCAGTGTTAGGTGGATATAATAAAAGGCATAGGAGAGGGGGAAGCTGATTTTAAAAGCCATCTGAGAAATCAGAACTCATGATTTTCAAATTTATGTGAGTATAAACATTCATACTCAAGACACTCAACAAACCTGAGGAAGAATTAAAGTGAAGCTACCAAAGCAGATCATAATAAAATTGTTAAAAATTCATATGACCAGTCATAGAATCAAAAAACAAATACTTTATGCCAGAGCAAAAAGTTTAAAATTACTGAAGAAAACTTGTAAAATATCTATGTCAAGAACAATAGAATAGATTGACATGTTCAAAATGCTAAGTGGAAAAAAAAATTCCACATATTCTGTTAGCACAGATTTACTACCCAATGAGCATACCTTTCAGAAGTGGTAATGGAATGCTTTTCAGAAAAGCAAAAGGTGTGGTCATTTGTCACTGTTAGATTAGCACTAAAAAATTTTGTTAAAGAATGCTCTGAATGAATATGAAAAATGACATTGTCTAGAAACAGATCCCAACAAGATATAAGGAAAGCAAGAAAAATTATACATATGTACAATATACGAAATTATTTTTAAAAGTTCAACTACTTTAAAATACTCCTTACAGGGTGTAGTTTACTTGGTAGAGTGCCTTCTGATAATGCATAAGGCCCTGGCACATAATTGAGGTGAGCTTAGACAACACTAGACTTTGTCTAAGAAATAAATTCACTTTTTAATAACATGAATAATAAATAGTAAGCAAAAGGCTAAATGTAAAGAAATGATATGAACTTTGTAGTAACAACAGATATAAAAGGTCTGCAAAGATGTCAGAAACAGGAAGGAAGGAAGTGTATGCTACTCTAAGACTGTTAGACAACAACTGAAAGTAATTTTACTGCTCAGTGTAAAATGAGATATAAAGCCAATTAATGGTAGTCCAAATATTTAAAACAAAAGGATATAAATTTGGCAGTGATGGAAAAATAAATTCATAGTTAATAAAAATCAAGTCATCAATAATGACAGCAAATGGAAAGATAAAACACATTCAAAGTATAGAGGTTCTACTCAAATAAAAATAAAGATCCAACTTTAATAGAATCTCCAGAAAATCTACTTTAAATACAAAAGAAGACAGATGTAGAAGAAAGGAGAAAAAGATATTCAGCATTAAGTGAAGTGCAGACGTTCAATATTTCCACCTCAGAAAGCATTGTTAGATGTGAAGGATGACATTATAGCTTTAAAATGGCTTTCAGTAGCTGTGGCTAAGAAGCAGGGACCTAGACAGACTGGCACGCAATACCAGGGTGAGCAGATTTTCAACAAATTTGCAGCTCATGAGGGTATAAGCCAATTGTTCTTGACTGACTCCTGGTGTGTGCTAGAAAGTCTGCTCTGAAATGACATTTTGTTATAAAAATTGTGAAAGATGGGATCATATTAAAGATTCTTACAGAGACTGGGCTGAAACACAGAAAAGAAATAGGAGCTTGAACTCTTGGATCCAGCGGGAGGGATGGTTTGAATGAGAACATTCCCCATAGGTTCATATGGTTGAACACTTAGTACTCAGTTGTTACTCTTTGGAAGGTTTGAGAAGCATACCTTTGTGGGAGGAAGTACATTACTAGAGGAAGGCTTTGAGAGTTTCAAGCACTTGTACCTTTTCTAGTTTCATCTCTCTGCTTCATGGTTGAGGTTCAAGATATGGTCTCACAGCTTTGGCTCAGCCTCTATGTGACTTACAGCTATGCACCACCTAACTTCCCAGCCATTATGGATTCTTATCCAGCTAGAGCTATGAACTCAAATAAACTCTTCACTCTGTACTTTGGTCATGGTGTTTTTATCACAGGAATGGTAAAATGACTAACAGAAAGAGCAAAACAATTTTCTGTGCCAAGAAATTTATGCATGAAATGGGGACAAAGATTTGCTTTAGGTTTTCCTTGTGCAAGATGGCATTTCTTTAATGATTCACGCGTTCTGAGAAATTTTATGTTCACTAGACTGGTTATGTTTCAGGGTTTCAGGTTCATAAAGGGAAAAGCTTGTCAAAATCTAGCTGGACAAAATTGTATATTTATGAGCTCTTCTGAAAAATAATAATAGTAATATAAGTATTAATCAGAGCCTTTATGACCTGGAGCAACAAAATAACAAAAATTTTAGGATTGGGAAAAATTTCAAAGTAGAATTAGAAAGGCCATTCTAAGATTGTAAATAAACTGTAACTGAGCCATGTTTGAACAGCTCCCAAATCAGTTCTAGCATTCCAGCTTAGCTCTAACAATAGGCATTCTGAATGGACTGTCTTGTGGTGGTGTCCTTAGGAGTACCTCTCTTCAGAGAGAGAGAAAACATACTGCCTCAGTTTTTCCATGCTAATCTATTTCAGATATCACAGTAGAGACTTCTACTTAGATAATAGAGTACATTTGAGGATGCGTATTCTATTTAATGTGTGTCTTTTTCAGGCAGGGTATGTCCCTGTAAGTGAAGATGCCCGAAGAATCTAGAAACTGTTTGATCCCCTGGGTCTGGAAATAGAGACAGCTGTGAGCCACCCAACCTTGTCCTAGAAACCTAACTCTTATTTTGTCTCATTTGTGGGGGTTAGCTTTGAATCTGCATATATGTATCAGGTTTTTGTTTGTTTGATGGCTTTTTCGTTTGTTTGTTTGATTTTGTTGTTATTCTTTGTCGTTTTGCCTTTGTCTTGTCTACTTTTGCTTTTTTGTTTGTTTGTTTGTTTGTTCTGTTTTGTTTTTGAGTAACCACGAATGTCACATATTTTCTGAGGAAATTCGAGGAATGTCTTTTAAGAAAGAGAAGATATAATACACTGGTAGAAAAGGAAAGGTAATTAAAACCCACTACCTTAAAAAATTTCTAAACTACACATAAATATTTGCATTGCCCTATAACAGGGTAACAATACCCTTCTCAGTCACCACAGAGAAACATATAAGTAGCCCAATGCAAGGAATAGTTTGCCTCTTCTGGAGTCATGGTCAAGTGAGGTCTCATAGATCGCTGAATATTCCAGAGTATTTGCAATGTTATTAGTACTAGTTACTCTCCAGAGCTTGATGGTAAATTTATGTTGCTGAAGACACCACATACTTGATCTGTAGAGCACACATTACTTGAGGAGAAAAGTAATCATAAATCTTACCATCTCTGAATCAATCCTACTATAATGATGGGACAGGCAAGACATACCTATGGTGGGACTATAGTGGCATATATATCACCAATTACTTTCTGTTGGAATTTAATTCTTGTTCCATAAGGGAAAACTCATACTTGACACAATTGTTAATACTATAACATGTGTCTAGGCTTACTTTAGTGTGTGGCAGTTAGAAGACAACTTCTGTAAGCCAATTCTCTCCTTCCGATACATAGATCTAGAAAGTTAATTCAGGTCCTCAGGATTGACAGCATATCTTAACCCACTGAGCTACCTTGTAAGCCCAGATTCTACATCTACTAACTTTGGTCCCTGTTTGCTCATGCATAAGTGTATTGTATGCCAATTTTACCAGCTTTTTTTGCATAAACTCTTATAGAGAACCTACTACTATTATTTTGATAAATGGATCTGTTAAATTGATTCTTCATGGGTTATCGCTATACCTATAAATAAATGCATCTCTCAATGCTCATATAAGCTTCTATTTGCAGTAGTTAGTCATTAACACAGAAACTGGCCTTGGCCAGTTTCATAGAATGTGAACTTGAAGAATCCTTAGCCCTAAATGCAACATATGCAATTCAGGCCCTTCTACCTAGCCTTAGCGACCATTGTGTACATAGGGGTCAGTAAAAGTGTAAGAGCCAGAAGTGGTGGATGACCACAAGTAAAAAGTGTTTTGTGCATATATCAGAACAACTCTGTATATGAACTCAAACTGGTTGTAAGAGTGTGCACAAAGCCTGTGAAAACCAATACCTGACCAAATGGACATAGGAATGGAAGTTTTCCATGACAAGCTACAGAAAGCTGAGTAGCTAATGACAACTGTTAGTTGCTAGAAGATGGAGTTAATTTTTTTTCTAAAGGTAAAGAAAATATAATTAAATTCGGTGGGCCACACAACCTAATAAAAAAATACAGAAATATGGAATTGAATTTGTGAAGAAGGCTTGTGCCAGTAAAAGCATGAAACACTCAAACAATAATTTTTAAGTGTTTAAACTTAAAGTAAAAGGTTACATATCTATAATGTGATCTGGCTACTCTAACATTTTTTCACACAACAAGTAATGTAGCAAATAGTCAAAAGTCAATAAAGACAGAGTGAATTCAGAAGTACCATTTATTAACCATGTCCAAAGCCAATTTACAATTATTGTTCTAAAAGAAAATATGTGTTATTCTCATGTGCACCCAGAACAATCTCTGAGACATTGTTCAATTTATCAAACTACATATCCTGATAGTTGAAAAGATTTCTTAATAATCTCACTGTAAACATGACAGAATAGGAACTGTCTGGCTTTGCCCTGAGAAGATTGGAATATTTGTCTAACACTGAGCCTTTTTGAATATCAAACCTGCTTCTGTCTGCCTGGGTCTACATGGATAGAGAGGATGCAGTCACTAAAAACATACATGTGTTTGCACTAGCATACAATGAATCATTATCATTTCTCTCCTTAGGAGCTTATGAAGGAGATGGGTGAAAATCCGTGCCTTATTTCTCCATTGTAACAAGAATAGTATTGGCTCTCACAGCTTTTCATAGGTTTGTGAGACTAATTTTATCTCAGAAATCATAGAGCCCCCAACATATTCTAAATACCATGGAATCACCAATAACAGGGAAACACTACTAGTCAGAAGCAGGTGCAGAACTTACACTAAGTCAGAACCATGGACATTTTTCTGAATATGAAGCTAGCACATCCCTTGTAATTCGATGTTGTAATTACAAATCTAATGAAAACAGAGACATGTGATTTTTTAGTGGAGTCCTCCATACTGTTAACCAGGCTAATAAATGCTGCTATTCATCAGTAATAACACATACACATGAGGAGATGTGATTGTTTTTTTAAACACACACAAAAATATAAATTGCCAACAATTACCCTAAGTGATTAAAGCAATGACATTAAAGTAATGACATTTTAACTAAAAATCAAATGAGATACTAAAACATATATAGACTCAAAAAAGCTAGCAAGATCTTCAAAAGGAACAGAGATATGTGCATCATGCTTCTTGGCTTTAAAACATTAAGAATCTGTTACGATTGAAGCAGTGTGGTGTTGCATAACAATAGATATAGACCCTGGATTCAGATAACACAGTGCTAAAAACTGCAAATACATCACTAACTAATCTACCAGAATTTTTTTTTAAATTGAGAAGAATAAAATCTATTCAAGAAATAGGAAAAGTAGATATTTTAAAAATATATAAAAATAAATAAGACAGGGACCTCAACTAGTCAAAAACAGCAACAACATAAGCAAATGAAAAAACCAAGCAAGCGAATCTGGCCTGTCTCATTTCTAGCAAATAAGCTGATTTGCAGTTAAGTCCCCATGAAGGACTCAGATGATATTACTCAATTAAATTCTACCTAACAGTGAAGCCATAGGTAATGAGTCCTCTAAGCCACTGTTGTTTTAGGAAATGGAAAAAGAGAAAACATTTCTCTTAGTAAGAAGAACAGAATAAATATCGGTTTCCGTGATGAGTGCTTCCATGTGAGCTCTCCAACAGCACAAGGGTGTTTCCATTTGTCATTAATTTTCCTCTGGAAGTCCTCCTTGGCAGAGTGGCAAGAATCAAAAGTGACAAAAGTGCCAGAAAAGAAGGAAAAATGTATTTAAAATAGTTATATATATAAATATTTTCATAGACACTAAAAATGAGGTATTAGGCCTAGCAGGTAGATTTAGCATATTTGAAGGTTGTAAGATGAACCAAAAGTGCATGCCTAGCCAGGATTAGCAACTAACCATTGAAATGAAGAAAATGAGAGCTATTGCAAAAGTTGAAATACATAAACTTCTTTTAAAATAAATATAACCCTAAAAAGTATAAAACTTCTCTTAAAGATGCCAAAAACGGTATTAGAATTAAACCCATCCTTCATCAAAAATGCTTCTTTTCACATTGGATGAAAACCATTCATTCCAGAAAAACCACAACTGGTCAAAATTCAGACAACAATCAATCATAAGATGTCTCGACCATGGAAATATGTACAACATAACTCCTGCATGTAAGGCTCAGGAAATGTTGTGGAAGTGGACGGAAGTTATAGGAGCCAGAGGGTCAGAAAATCTCCTGTGATGTTGTGTCTCCTGGAGATTTGAGAAAAACTTCAACAATCAAATATCAACAATATGGTTGCCCAAACAAGACCTGAACAGTAATAATACTAAAAGTTCTATTTACATAAAAGTGGGTATTCTCATGGGTCTCCACTGTAAAGAAATAACTACCTGTAATTGAGGAATACTCAAAGCAAGAGGATTTGTCGTCCTGGGATGAGCTCCCTCCGTGTTTCTTCAGTATTCATTGGTCAGCCCTGAAACCACATACATGCAAAGATAGACTTAGCAGACTGTGTACGTGAGTGCGCATGTGCATGTGTATATACATGCTTGTGTGTGTGCATGCTTGAGTGTTTGCATGTGTGTGTTTAAAACAACGACAATTGAGTAATGGGATTGCATTTCGAAAGATAGGGACAGGTAGAAATGAGGACTAGAGAGAAGAAAAGAAAGGAAGGAAATACACATAATTATATCTTTTTGTTTAAAAGGAAAAAACTGGACCTAAATAAGAAAATACATGGATTTCATATCTTAGAATACCGGAATCTATCCTATTGTAATCTGCTGTTGTCTACCAATTAACATATCGACATATTATAATCTGAACTACATGTAATAAAGATAGCAGGAAAGAAAACTGGGGCCTCCTAGGAAGAGTTCAGAAGTCATTTACATATCTACACTGAAAATTTGACTCCTAGAATCTTTCTGGAGCACTGAGTTTATTCTCAAGGCTGCACCCAGGGTCAGGTAGAACTGGGTCAAAAATAGAAGGATATGATTCCTGTTCGTATGGAGTTTATACTAAGAATGTTCAGGCCCAAGTTATCGGTAAATAATTAATAGATAAATAACATTTCATGAACTAAGAAACGCCATAGAGAAAATGAAGCAAACTGCTGGGCTCCGGAATCTCTGCAGGACATTGTAAGGATGACTATAGATAAGATACAGAGAAAGCTGTTCCCTTTGAGGAGAGCCTTGAATGAATAGCTAGGTTAATGGACCACCTGGGAGTATAAATTGTGAATTTAAGAAAAATACCAAAGCTGATAATAAAAGCAGTTACTAGAATTCCTTGCAAGCTGCACCTCATCCCTAGCCAGATACAATCTAATTCCCAAGCTGACCTTCGAATCCGCAGTGTCCGGACTCCGGGCCCAGTAATATTTTTCTAAAAGACTCTTAACCAGTGGGAAATGTACAATTTTAAATTCAGAATAGAAAAAAAATCACAGTGGTAAGGAAAACATAACAAGATACAGAGGCTGTGTTAATTTTCCACCTCCCTGAGGGCCCGGGGCCTCATTCTGTTCTATTTCCTAACAGCTGGCAGGCTTTTTGTTCTTTTCCTCTGTAACTGTTTCTCCAGCAGGTGAAGCTCCATTTGGCATCCAGGGCATAGATTGTTAGAAGCGGGGGCCCCATGACATTTCATTAAGTTAGAATTTCCACATTTAGTACCAGACTACTGGAGCCTTGTTAAAAGCACTTAATTGCAGTCTCTTTCCAAGGCTGTGGCTGTACATGGAGCTTCTACTCCGTGTTAATTTCTTGTGCATTACCCCCAAGGTCTTCCTGCTGTTTGGTGTATTTAACAGCTTTCTCCCCTTTTTCTTTCTGTCTTTGTCTCCCTCTATTCCCCCATAACCTGGGATGCTTCTGTCAACTCTTATAGGCGGCACTGACTTGATGATGCAATGGCTCTGTGCCTGAATGCCAAGATGCTTTGTGCCACCATGTGTCTTCATGTAGTATTGAAGTCGGAAATGCAAGGTAGTGCTCACCCAGTATCTTAGGACATTGTCTTAAGGACCCTCATTGACGCAATAAACACTTTAAACAGAATAGCTCTGAGTCTTTTGAAAGCAGTCTATTTTTAAATAACCTAACTTCTATCTTTACCTGATCCTCCTGAAACCCCATGCCCACTGAATAAACAACCTGACACTGTGATCAAAGAGGGGAGAGAAAGGGTTGAATGTGTGTCTGTCACTTGTTGCTCTAAATTCTCATTCTCGCTGACATTCAGATGTGCCAGCAGAGGTTCAGCACACAGCTATATTTCCTCCTTTAATGCTCATGACAGAGTCACTTTTAAAGAGGGGCATTGGGTTTTTTTTTTTTTTTCTGTTTGTACAGATCAGCAGTGGAAAACACAGACAGTGTCAGTGTCTTGCTCAAGCTCGGCAGCCGTGTAAATTGGGAGAAAAAGATCCTAATCCATGTGTTCAACAGAAAGCCCATGGGTTAGGACAGCCCGTTTCCAAAGAAGACAGACTGTCTCCTTCACACAATGAGATACTCTTTCCCAGCATCCTCCATGCATGCTCCTTTTCACTTTTTAAAGACACTCCTGCTGAATTATACATTTACCATGTCAGAGTGTCAAAGAAACTGGGCATCCAAGCTCCCAAGTTGAATGAGAAACATCTTTATGCACCCAGCTTTCTCTCCCATCTTTTCAGTGTCCTTAGAAAACCCAGCGGACCACGTCAGGTCTTCCATCTATGTGACCTTTATTTTCTACACCACTGCTGGTGTACTTTCTGGCACACAGGTATGAAATGCCACCCATGAACCCCTCTTAGGCTGCCCACTGAACAACTCTCTCTGACTACCCTTTTTATTCACAAACTGAGATGATTCTACCATTCAAGTCCTACCTTATGACAACTCTCAGCCCTCTTTATATCATATGTGATTTTTGTCACATGTCACTCCACTCAACACACATACGCCATTGATTGGATTACCTTTTCCTATATTGCTAAGTATTTTAAAATCCAGCTCAAAGTCACCTCTAAAGAGGTGATTTGGGAATTTTCCACATTTTCACAAAGAGATGAAGAATATATTTTTTGTCTGTCTATGATTTTTTGCTTTCTTGGATGCAACCCCCATCTTATCCATTTTCTGCATACATAACTTACCACCTAATCAGGGTATGGCTTCCACAAGAGAAAGAATAGTATCCTTTATACACAGTAGTAGCTGACAAATATACGGCTGATGAATAAATGCTTATGGTTGTATATTATATACCATAAAGCAGATGATTCCACCCAGCACTTATTTTACTGAACACACGAATCACAACTATGAAGATTTCAATCTCCTCTGAATTCATGCCCATCCTTAAAGAAATTCTTTCTCACAAGATCTGTTTTTCTGAAATATAAAGCACAACACGCTGAATCTTATATTGGATTCTTTAGTGAAGGAAGGCACAAGGGTTTGGGGGGATCTTATGTGTCAAGTATTGATGATGTCTCTTTTCCACACAATCACAGTACCCTCTCCTTAACACTTACTCTGATTCAGTGATCACCATATTTGTCCTTGACACCTTTGTGAGCATCCATTCCCACCCATCTTCACTACTTGTAAATCTTGACTTGATCTCACTCTCTACTCTTTTCCTCCCACAATTAAATTAGTTCCTGTGGTTTTACATGGCTATTCCTCTAGCTGGCAGACTAACTCCCGGGAGTTTTATGGAATGAAAATAGTAAGATAGCTCATGTATTTTCTATGGAAATAATAAAATACACTAGGAGGAGGGACAGGAAAATATTCTTAAGTTAGTATGCTTTATTTAACTGCTCTTTCCACTTGTATATCATATGGCCAGTAGCTTCACAGAGAACCATGGACTTTCTTCACATGTTTAAGGCTATGTTTGTGTTCAAGAACTGTGAATGAAATGCTGAGAGTTATAATTGCACAAGAGACTCACTTCAGAAATATTTCAGAATATTCTGGTTCTTATGTTTTGGTAGAACTATCAACCTTAGGGGGGAAAAAAAAGAACCAGGAGTAGAGGCTCTTGGAAAGTCCTTATTTCTAAGTATGTTTAGCTGAAATAGCTAGGTTCTGACTGGGACATACTACCTACTGGTTTAGAAACTTTGTGTGTAATTAACAAATATAAAACTCAAATTTTTAATTTTATCTTAGAGTTCATCACTGAAGCAGGTATAAGGCAAAAGTTACAAAAAAGTAGCTAGGGATATAGCTCATTTGGTGAAGTGTACGTAAATATATGGGTTTAATCTCCAGCACCTAAAATACATGGTGGAGTGGCAATGCCTGCAGTTCTTGCAATATGGCAGTATATCCAGGTGGAGCATAGATTCAAAGTCATCCTTTGCTACATGGTAAGTTTGAGGACAGACTAGGCTACATGAATCCATCTCTCAAAAGCCACACTCATAAATATGTAAATAGTTTTCTAATGCTTTATTACATTGCATGTGTTTCCACTGACACCATATATATGGATCTGGGAAAGGTAAATTCTGCAAGCTTCTGTTTAAGTAAGAATAGATTTTAAATAAAGACAAGGAAAAGAAAAGAAAAGAAAAGAAAAGAAAAGAAAAGAAAAGAAAAGAAAAGAAAAGAAAAGAAAAGAAAAGACCCACCTCATGCTCCATATTATCCAGTTTTCCCATCTGCCCAGGCTTAGATAAGAAGCAAATCAGTACACAGACATTATATTACATACCTTGCGAAACAGTAAGCCAACCAAAACTAAATTCCCGGAAGAAATGCTGTTAGTCATTACCTTACACTTTTACTCTCTCCAAGGAAATTGACTTAAATTGCTGCACATTTGAACTTAATTTCTAGCTTACTCTAAGTGGATTAAATCACATCGCAATCTTGTTATCTCATAAGGCCTATATTAAAATGTACATCCAGGTATTAATTTCACTCCCTACCAATTATTATATTTGAATTTAACTACAGCTTTCTTGAGGTAAATCACAGTTGCTGAACTGGAAGTCCCACAAAGTACAACTCTGTTGCAAGTCACGAATTTCTATATTCGTCTTGTTTCTATGCTGATGTAACATCTCCATTTATGTAAATTAATACAACTACGAATATTAAGATAATAAGCAAATCCATCAATGAAGGAGTCTTTGAGGGTGTGACATGGTTCTTACAAATTACAGGGTTCTTCTCTAGCTAAATGGAAGCTGTAAAGGGTACTTCCTACTGAATACCAGAGTCCTTGGTGACTTGTTTTTGTGAGCACACTTGGCAGATGAAGAATTAATTCAGAAGCCTCTTCATGTAGTTCACAATGATCATATTGGGAGGTTGCACTCCTCCATCGGAGAGGGCTGACTAGAACCTGAGCAGATCTGGGATTGCTCATGATGGCTGTTTTCCAACCCTATGAATTTACAGGGCAGCAAGCTTTCAGCTATGATGATTTTAATGCTGTTCGGTGCAATTCTGTGTTGTTTTACGTTTACCTTGGGCATTCTATTATCCTTACACAATTTTAATTAATTCATTATGATCTATAGTGAGCAAAATGCCAAGTAGCTGAATTCCCTTTTCTCATTCAAGGTCATGTCCATTGGCCATTAAATAGTATGTGTTCTAATGATGGTAGGACCCTCATCTGCATTAATGTTGTGGCATCATCCATTGAGAGACATACAGCAATATGCACTTGCAGTTTCAAGAGTGCAGCTGCTTCCTTGGACTAGGCCCAAAGATATGTTTGCTGAAGAGTTTGCAAGAGTCTTGAGCTCCCAGGTGATAGCTTCTATGATGCTGTACAACACTTCCTGCTTCGTCCTCATGAAAACTATGAGACTCTTGACTATGGTGGGGAGCTGAGTTCTCTTTGCAAATCTTGGATTACTCATTGAAACCTCTCTCTTAAGGATATTCTTATGAGATCATTGGGACATAGACTGCCTGGGTCATGGGAAAGGCTGTTTATGGGCCCCAGACATTGATGAGAATTGCATTTATATGCACTTCAGGACTGCATTGAAATTGTCCTTATGGCACCCTACCCACTTTCTCCTTTTTTTATCACAATATCTTTAGCTTGCTTTGGTTTCAGTTTGTTTTTGGATTTCTTTTGACATCTGAGAAAGGAAAAGCCTGTAAAATCAGAAGATGGCCAGAATCTAAAGAAGTGATACTATTTCAGTTGTACTCCCTAAAGGAAGGAGGTGTTACAGATAATAACAGCCAATATTGTTCTGAATTAAAAAAATAAAAAATAAAACCTACCCTAACCTGAGAGGACTGCTAAATATAACTGTGCAATGTCAAGAGGCCAAGCAACATTAACAGAATTTAGTGAGCCTCAATATTCTACAACATAACATTTAATATTATCCAGAATGTCAAAGTAAATCTGGTGGTAAAAGTCAAATCCTAGAAACTATCAATTTTTTCAAATTCAGCAGAATATTACCTCAGATTTTAATATTCTACTCTATTATCTATTATCCATCCTGATCTAAACAGTAAGGACCATTGATCTATATAGCTTCTTTGATTACGAATGGAGACATTCCCTTTCATTGAAGAAACTGCCTCCTCAAATTTCTGTATATTTTAATTCTTTTCAGACTATAAAAAAAGATAAACATGGGATGATTTTATATATGTGTGTTTATGACTAAAATTTTTTCTGTAAATTCCTCATTAGTAAGTTATTGACTTATACCCAAAGAAAATATCCTTAGGCTAAAAAGAATGGTTATATCATGTTAGTAAATAATAATAATAATAATAATTAATAATTAATAATAATAATAATAGAGAGAATGCTAACTCACATAGCAAGCAATAGGTATGGAGGAGAGATGGTAAATCAGGTCAGCAGGGAAAAATATCTTAAAGATATTAGGAAATTTACAGACAAGTTTAGGTATCAACTTATGTACAGAGATGCACTGGAAAGCCTTGAGAAATTAGTGAAATGATTAGGAGAATATGGTATGTGAATAATCTCAAGGAAGTGTGTGCAACTCAAAAATGAAGCACCTGCTTTTCTCACATGATAACATGCATCATATTAATGATGGTTGATATGGAGGACACACTATGAGCACCAAAGACTCTGGATCTTAGGCAGTAGTTAATGAAGTTTTGCCTCAATTTAGTAGATCACCTATTCAGGGTAAAGGATGAATTTGAAATCATAAACAGAGATTTAACAATTTATAAACAATAAAAAAGGGAATCCTAAGTGTTTCTGGTCACTTCTCAAATTGGGAACAATGTATAAAAATGGTTAGTCTAAAAGGAAGAATTGTTTTAGTTTTGATCTATCAGATAAGACTGTTCATGGACCCTGGTGAAAATCATGGGGCTACAATACAAACCAACTCTGTCTTGTACTGAATCTGGCTAGGTATCATCTGAAGGAATACATAGTAAAATTCTGAAGAAAAGAAAAGAAAAAGGCAAGAAGAACATCCTCACAACAGCAACTTGGAAGACATTGGCTTAGCCTATGAAGATTTGTGAATACCAGAACAAATGCAGCTATGCAAGGAAAGACCATGGGAGGCAAGGAAGACTGTTGCAAGGGGAGAACATAACATAAAAGAGCATCAGTTTACAGTTGGAAAGGTCAATTTTCAAACCCTTGCTCATCAGATGATGGTGATCAGAGATGTCTAGAGAACAGGTTCTCTGCATTCTTGAGAGAAGTAAGGAGAAATTAGACAAAATGTACATACATACATACATACATACATACATACATACATACATATAATTATAAGTAAAATGGTTATTTAAAGAGCTGAACTTCCAATAGTTTAATGATATTTTACTTCTGCTTCAAATGATACTAATTTTGCATTCTTAGAGGCCAGTCTGAACAAAAATGTTAATCTAAACCAGTTTTCTACCTTTTGTTATTTTCACACATGAATACTATGGTTACATCATTTACCCCACTATGTGTCCTCCACTAAAACAATTCCCCAGGTCACCCTCAAATTCATGATCTCTTTTTTCATTACCATTAATCCCCCAGATACACACTCAATGTATTTTTAAAATAGATATGTTATTTAAAACATCCTCAATGTTCTTTTTACCCCTTCTGTGCCTCATTCCCTGCCTTGGCCTCCTCACCTTCCCAGTTAAATCACTGACCCTCTATTTTTCATCTTAACCTCATAGTGCCTGTGTCCTACAGTTTCCCTCATGTAGAGCTCTTCTTTGTCTACACCCCATGGTTCCTTTTGATTTTTCTAGTTCCTGTGGTGACTCTGAGTTATATCTTGCATGTAAAGATTTATATTTGGGACTGGGTTACTTCATTCAATATCAAATTTTCTAGTTCTATCTATTTACCTGAAAATATCACAATTCTTTTTTCTTTTTGTTTCTTTACAGATAAATAGAATTCTGCTGTGTATGTGTATCACAATTTCATTATCTGTTCACCCAATGAAGAACATTATATGTTGTTTTTATTACCTAGCTATTGTGAACACAGTAACAGCAAACATTGCTGAGTGAGTATAAGCAGATGAGATTATACATAATCAAGGAAGCAAAAGACATCTACAATGAAAACCTTCAGTCTCTGGAGAGATTGAGAGAGATGCTATGAGATGAAATGATCCCACCATGGTTATAAGTTGGTAAAATTAATATTGTAAAAATAATTATACTAGCAAAATCAATTCACAGATTCAATGTAATACCCACAATATCTCCTTATAGTCTTCACAGAAATATAAATTAAAAATCTAAAATTCATATGGAATTACAAACGATCATTGATAGATGATAGGCAAGGCAATACTGAGAAAAAAATATGAATGCTGTAAGCCTTACCTTACCAGATTTCAAGCTATATTACAGAGAGACAGTCATAAAGAACAACATGATTCTGGTATAAACACAGGCATCTAGATCAATAAAATAAAAGAGAATAAACAAACAGGAAGTAAATCTAATCACAATATCAGATACTTGATAAAGATATCAAAAAATGAGTAGAGAAAGATAGTGTCTTGACTAAATGAGGATTAGAAAATGGGGTGCCTACATGTAGAAATATGAAATTAGAACTTTTTTACTATCATGTTCAGAAATCAACTTAATATAAATCAAAAGTCATCAATATGAAATCTGAAATGCTGAAACTTCCATTAAAAAAATTACAGGTAGTAGTACCCTTGGAAATACAGACAATAGAAAAGGTCTTTCTGAATTAACAACTGACAAATGGAATTTTGTAAAGCTGAAATATTTCTGTACAGCTGAGGAAACAACCCAATGAAAGAAAAACCATGTAATGGGAGGGAATACTTGTTACCTACATATCTGATAGAGGATTCATGTCCAAAATACAAAATAATCCAAAAACAAAATAATTAAAACAAATGACCTATTTAAAAAAATAAAGGTCTTTAACATTTCTCAAAAGAATAAATAAAATATCCAATAAATACCTTTAAAAGTTATCAAAATACCGAATAGTTATGAAAATACAAATAAAACTTAATTGAGATTACATCTTATGCCAGGCAGAATGGCTTACTTTCCAGGAAACAACTGACATGGAACATTGATGATGATAGATAATAAAGCAAAGCTCATTTGTTTTTGGTGGACTCACAAGCTGGTAGAGCCATTATGGGAGTCAGTGTTAAGAATTCCCTTAAGCCAAGCGTGGTGGCTCACACCTTTAATCCCAGCACTTGGGAGGCAGAGGCAGGCGGATTTCTGAGTTCGAGGCCAGCCTGGTCTACAAAGTGAGTTCCAGGACAGCCAGGGCTATACAGAGAAACCCTGTCTCAAAAAAAAAAAAAAAAATTCCCTCTTAAAAGACTGCCAGAGCAGGTGAGGGAGTCATCATGTGTCCCGGGTCCCTCAGAGCCCAGGAGGTGCAGGTGAGAGTGCAGACTGCAGAAGCAGCACAGCTTCTGGGACAGACCCCATTTCGGGATCCAGACATCAGACACCTTACCAGCCAGAAGAGAGATGGCCACCCAGGAGGGCTCTGACTGCCAGAGCAGGTGAGAGAGCTATCTTGTGTCCCAGGTCCCTCAGAGACCAGTCTGCACAGGTGAGAGTGCAGACTGCAGAAGCGACACAGCTTCTGGGACAGGCAGAAGTAACACAGCTTCTGGGATGGACCCCATTTTAGGCTCCAGACATCTGGGCACCATTCCCCAACAAGAGGAGAGGTGGCCTCCTGGGAGGGCTCTAACCACTAGAGCAGGTGAAAGAGCCACCTTGTGTCCCAGGCCCCTCAGAGACCAGTCTATGAAGGTGAGTCTCTGCAGACTGCAGAGGCAACACATCTTCTGGGACAGGCCCTTTTTCAGGCCTTCATCTTAAACCAGGAGGGAGGTCTGAACAACAGACTTCTGGGTACCTTCCCTGCAAGAGGAAGGATTGCGTGCAGAGAGTACTCTGACCACTGAGACTCAGGAGAGGGATGGACTCCCAGGACTACTGACAGAGGCTAATAGAATCACATGAGGAACAAGCTCCAACCAGACAATTATAACAACTAACAGCAGAGATTACCAGATGGCAAAAGGCAAACAGAATATTACTAACTTAAACCAAGACCAGTCACCATCATCAGAACCCAGGACTCCCACCACAGCCAGTCCTGGATACCCCAATACACCGGAAAAGCAAGACTCAGATTTAAAAACATATCTCATGATGCTGGTAGAGGACATCAAGAAGAGCATTAATAACTCACTTAAAGAAATAAGGAGAACAGTGCTAAAGAAGTAGAAGCCCTTAAAGAGGAAGCACAAAAATCACTTAAAGAGCTACAGGAAAACACAACCAAAAGGTGATGGAATTGAACAAAACCATCCAAGATGTAAAAAGGGAAGTAGAAACAGTAAAGAAAATCCAAAGTGAGACAACTCTGGAGATAAAAACCCTAGGAGAGAAATCTAGAAACATAGATGGGAGTATCAGCAACAAGAGATGGAAGAGAGAATATCAGGTGCAAAAGATTCCATAGAGAACATGGGCACAGCGATTAAATAAAATGCAAAATGCACAAAGATCCTAACTCAAAACATTCAAGAAATCCAGGACACAATGATAAGATCAAACCTATGGATAATAGGAATAGATAAGAATGAAGATTTTCAAATTAAAGTGCCAGCAAATATCTTCAACAAAATTATAAAAGGAAACCTCCCAAACCTAAAGAAAGAAATGCCCATGAACATACAAGAATCCTACAGAACTCCAAATAGTCTGGCCCCAAAAAGAAATTCCTCCCAACACATAATAATCACAACAACAAATGCACTAAATAAAGATAGAATATTAAAAGCAGTAAGGGAAAAAAGTCAAATAACATATAAAGGCAGGCCAATTAGAATTACATCAGACTTCTCACCAGAGACTATGAAAGCCAGAAGATCCTGGACAGTTGATATGCAGACCTCAAGAGAACAGAAATGCCAGCACAGACTACTATACCCAGCAATACTCTCAATTATCAAAGATGGAGAAACCAAAGTATTCCATGATAAAACCAAATTCACACAAAATTTTTCCATGAATCCAGCCCTTCAGAGGATAATAAAGGGAAAACAATAACACAAGGGCAGAAACTACACCCTAGAAAAAGCAAGAAAATAATCCTTCAACAAACCTAAGAGAAGACAGCCTCAAGAAAAGAATGCCAACTTTAAAAACAAAAATAACAAAAAACAACAATTACTTTTTAAAATTTCTCTTAACATCAATGGACTCAATTCCTCAATAAAAAGCCATAACGTATAGACGGGCTACACAAAGAGGACCCAACTTTTTGCAGCTTACAGGAAACCCAACTCAGGGAAAAAGGACAGACACTTCCTCAGAGTGAAAGGCTGGAAAACAATTTTCCAAGCAAATGGTCTGAAGAAACAAGCTGGAGTAACAATTCTAATATCAAAGAAAATTGACTTCCAACCCAAAGTTATCAAAAAAGACCAGGAGGGGCACTTCATACTCACCAAAGGTAAAATCAACCAAGATGAACTGTCAATTCTGAATATCTATGCTCCATATACAAGAGCAGCATATTCATTAAATAAACTGTAGTAAAGCTCAAAGTACACATTGCACCTCACACAATAATAGTGGGGCACTTCAACACCCCACTGTCACCAATGGACAGATCCTAAAAACAGAAACTAAACAGAGACAAATGGACACTAACAGGTATGAAACAAATGGATCTAATAGATATCTATAGAATATTTTATCCTAAAACAAAAGGATATACCTTCTCCTCAACACCACATAGTACCTACTCTAAAACTGACCCTATAATTCGTCACAAAAAGGCCTCCACAGATACAAAAATATTGAAATTATTCCATCCATCCTATCTGATCACCACAGACAAAGACTGATCTTTAATAACAGCATAAATAATAGGCCAACATTCACATGGAAACTAAAAAACACTCTACTCAATTACTCCTTGGTCAAGGAAGAAATAAAGAAAGAAATTAAAGACTTTTTAGAATTTAATGAAAATGAAGCCACAACATATCCAAACTTATAGGACACAATGAAGACAGTCCTAAGAGGAAAACGCATACCTTTGAGTGCCTCCAAAAAGAAACTAGAGAGAGCATACACTAGCAGCCTGACAGCAGACCTAGAAGCTCAAGAACAAAAGGAAGCAAATTTACCCAAAAGGAGTACATGGCAGGAAATAGTCAAACTCAGGGCTGAAATCAACCAAGTGGAAACAAAAAGAACTAATCAAAGAATCAACCAAACCAGAAGCTGGTTTTTTGAAAAAAATCAACAAGATAGATAAACCCTTAGCCAGACTAACTAGAGGGAACAGGAATAGTATCCTAATTAACAAAATCAGAAATGAAAAAGAAATGAATAATAACAGAACCTGAGGAAATCCAAAACATCATCAGATCCTACTACAAAAGTCTATACTCAACAAAACCTGAAAACCTCGGTGAAATGGACAAATTCCTAGACAAATACCAGGTAACAAAATTAAATCAGGATCAGATTAATGATCTAAACAGTTCCATTTACCCTAAAGAAATAGAAGCAGTCATCAATAGACTCCCAACCAAAAAAAAAAAAAAAAAAAAAAAAAAAAAAAAAAAAAAAAAAAAAAAAAAAAAAAAAAAAAAAAAAAAAAAAAAAAAAAAAAAAAAAAAAAAAAAAAAAAAAGCCCAGGAACAGATGGGTTTAGTGCAGAGTTCTATCAAACCTTCAAAGATGACTTAATTCCAAATCTCCTCAAACTAATCCACAAAATAGAAACAGAAGGTATTCTTCCTAATTTATTATATGTAGGCACAATTACTCTGATACCTAAACCACACAAAGATCCAATGAAGAAAGAGAACTTCAGACCAATTTCCCTTATGAATATTGATGCAAAAATACTCAATAAAATCCTCACAAACTGAATCCAAGAACACATCAAAACGATCATCCAACATGACCAAGTAGGTATCATCCCAGGGATGCAGGGATGGTTTAATATACAGAAATCCATCAATGTAATCCACTATATGAACAAGCTCAAAGACAAAAACCACATGATCATCTCCTTAGAAGCTAAGAAAGCATTTGCCAAAATACAATACCCATTCATTATAAAAGTCTTGGAAAGATCAGAAATTCAAGGCCCATAACTAAACATAATAAAAGCAATATACAGCAAACCAGTAGCCAACATCAAACTGAATGGAGAGAAACTTGAAGCAATCCCACTAAAATCAAGGACTAGACAAGGCTGGCCACTTTCTCCCTACCTGTTCAATATAGTATTTGAAGTCATAGCCAGAGCAATTAACAACAAAAAGAGATCAAGGGGATACAAATTGGAAAGGAAGAAGTCAAAATATCACTCTTTGCAGATGATATAATAGTATATATAAGTGACCCTAAAAAATCCACTATAGAAATCCTGAACCTGATAAACAGCTTCAGTACAATAGTTGGATATAAAATTAAGTCAAACAAATCAATGGCCTTTCTCTACACAAAGGATAAAAGAGCTGAGAAAGAAATTAGGGAAACAACACCCTTCACAATAGTCACAAATAATATAAAATACCTTGGTGTGACTCTAAGGAAGTGAAAGATCTGTAGGATAAGAACATCAAGTCTCTGAAGAAAGAAATTGAAGAAGATCTCAGAAGATGGAAAGATCTCCTATGCTCATGGATTAGCAGGATTAATATAGCCCAAATGGCTATCATGCTGTAAACAATATACAGACTCAACACAATCCTGATCAAAATTCCAACTCAATTCTTCACTAAGTGAGAAAGAGCAATTTGCAAATTCATCTGGAATGATAAAAAACCTAGGATAGCAAAAACCATCCTCAACAATAAAAGATCCTCTGGTGGAATCACCATGCCTGATCTTTAGCTGTACTACAAAGCAATTGTGATAAAAACTGCATGGTTCTGGTACAGCAACAGACAGGTAGATCAATGGAATAGAATTGAAGATCCAGAAATGAACGCATACACCTATGGTCACCTGATCTTTGAAAAGGGAGCTAAAAGCACCTAGTGGAAAAATGACAGCATTTTCAAGAAATGGTGCTGGCACAACTGGTGGTCAACATGTAGAAGAATGCGAATTGATCCATTCTTATCTCCTTGTACAAAGCTCAAGACTAAGTTGATCAAAGACCTCCACATAAAACCAGAGACACTGAAATTTATAGAGGATATAGTAGTGAAAAGCCTCAAAGATATCTGCACAGGGGGAAAATTCCTAAACAGAACACCAGTGGTTTGTGCTGTAAGATCAAGAATTGACAAATGGGACCTTATAAAATTGCAAAGCTTCTGTAAGGCAAAAGACATTGTCAACAAAACAAAAGGCCACCAAGAGATTGGGAAAGGATTTTTACCAATCTTAAATCAGATAGGGGACTAATATCCAATATATACAAAGACCTCAAGAAGCTGGGCTCCAGAAATTCAAACAACCCCATTATTTGTTTATACAGAGCTAAACAAAGAATTCTCTACTGAGGAATACCAAATGGCTGAGAAACACCTGAAAAAAATGTTCAACATCTTTAATCATCAAGGGAATGCAAATCAAAACAACCCTGAGATTCCACTTCACACCAGTCAGACTGGCTAAGATCAAAAATTCAGGTGAGAGCAGATGCTGGAGAGGTTGTGGAGAAAGAGGAACACTCCTCCATTGCTGGTGGGATTGCAAGCTTGTACAACCACTCTGCAAGTCAGTCTGGTGTTTCCTCAGAAAATTGGTTATAATACTACTGGAAGATCCATCAATACCTCTCCGGGGCATATAACCAGAAGATGTTCCAACTGGTAATAAGGACACATGCTCCACTATGTTCATAGCAGCCTTATTTATAATAGCCAGAAGCTGGAATGAACCCAGATGTCCCTCAACAGAGGAATGGATTCAGAGAATGCAGTACATTTACAGAATGGAGTACTACTCAGCTATTAAAAACAACAAATTTATGAAATTCTTGGGCAAATAGATGGATCTGGAGGATATCATCCTTAGTGAGGTAACTCAGTCATAAAGAAGTCACTAGATATGCATTCACTGATAAGTAGATAATAGCCCAGAAATTTAGAATACCAAAGATACAATTTGCAAAACACAAGAAAATCAAGAAGAAGGAAGACCAAAGTGATAATACTTCATTCCTCCTTAGAATAGGGAACAAAACACCCATGAAAGGAGTTACAGAGACAAAGTTTGGAGCTAACACGAAAGGATAGACTATCCAGAGACTACCCCATTTTGGGATCCATTCCATAATCAGCCTCCAAACCCAGACACTATTACATATGCCAGAGAGATTTTGCTGAAGAGACCCTGATATAGCTGTCTTGTATGAGGCTATGCCAGTGCCTGGCAAATACAGAAGTGGGTGCTCACAGTCATCTATAGGATGGAACACAGGGTTCCCAATGGAGGATCTAGAGAAAGTACCCAAGGATCTGAAGGGGCCTGCAACCCTATAGGCGGAACAACAATATGAAGTAACCAGTACCCACAGAGCTCATGTCTCTAGCTGCATATATAGCAGAAATTGGCCTAGTCAGCCATCATTGGGAAAGAGGTCCCTTGTTCTTGCAAACTTTATATGCCCCAGTACAGGGGAATGCCAGGGCCAAGAAGTGGGTGTGGGTTTGTAGGGAAGCAGGTTTGGGGCATGTAGTGAACTTTTGGGATAGCCTTTGAAATGTAAACAGAAAATATCTAATAAAAGAACTCCCTTAAAAAATCTAAAATAAGATCTACCATATGATCCATATTCACTACTCCTTTGCATAATTTACCAATCTTAATATAGTATAGATTTATATTTTGGAATCAGTCTTCAAAATATGAATGCTCTCTGAGCGTACTGCTGTGTCTAATGACCTAGAAATGAAAGCAGTGTTGGGCAAAAAAAACTTGAGGCAGGCTTCCCAAGTTGCAGTACATAGTGAATTCCAGCATTGCTTCCCAATCTTTAGTAGCAGTGTAAACAATAGTTCAAAGCTATGTCTGATATATCAGGGATAGGTTCTGGAGTGAATCTTTGATTTTTAAATGTGAGTTCAGAGGGATAAATGCATGAACTGGATCTTACAGAAGATGTCATTCAGCAAGAAAAGGATTCAGGGTCCTTTGGGAAATCTTCAGATCTCAACTCAAAGTCGGCAGAAAAAGCATTTAGAAATAATTTTTTGAGACCAAAAGTTAGGTTATATGCCCAAAATTATGGGAACATACCAGAAACCATAGAAGTCAGTTTGAAGAAGCACCTATAGTCTACTCTGGTAAAGGAAGATAAATGAAGTTGACAGTGGCACTGATAATTAAAAACCTATATGTTCAAAAAAATAAGCAAACATCTGAGATGAGCTCCAGATAGCACAAAATCCATCTCCACAGATGTCTCATTCAGCCGGGCAGTGGTGGCACACGCCTTTAATCCCAGCACTCGGGAGGCAGAGGCAGGCGGATTTCTGAGTTCAAGGCCAGCCTGGTCTACAAAGTGAGTTCCAAGACAGCCAGGGCTACACAGAGAAACCCTGTCTTGAAAAACCAAAAAAAAAAAAAAAAAAAAAAAAAAAGTCTCATTCATATATGCAAGAAGAATGACAGCAATGCTAAATTTCTGTGAGGGGAGACTCAGACTAAAGGTGTTTCGGAAAATGAAATAGTTGCTATAATTTCTTCACAAAAGTGAAAGAATAAGGAGATTACAGGCCCAAACTGCCTTCCTGGGGGACTCTGGAATCAGTTTAGAATGAGTTGTCAGCTTTTCATCTTGATTATCTGGAGGAGGATTTTATTAGTTGGCCATTTGCTGTTTTCTTTTCCCCTGTCAGTAGCATCTGTGAGTGCATTCAGTGTTCTTGGGAGTCATTTTGTTGTTGTTGTTGTTGTTGTTGTTGTTGTTATTTAGCAATATGCAGCTCAAAAAGAATGGCTTTTGGTGTTCCTTGGTCTCTGAAATTTTCTCTTCTTGTTTATCTTTTTGTTTTACCATTTCTTCTACAAGGAAATGGGGTTTTCTTTCACCTCTCCTCCTCCAGTAGCACAGAGGCCCATGCATCCAAATCTAATTCTTTCCTATGTTTACTGGCCTGGTCACACACCACCATCCTTAGGTGTCCTCTCTCCCCTCCCAGGCCTCTTTCATTTATGCATTCAATTCTCAGCAGCACTTTGCAAGAGGAGCTATGCAGGGAGTTTTTTATGTATATAGACTATTTGAATTATATGAAATGTTCTGCGTTCTACTAATATTATTTAATGTGATTCATTTGTGCATCCTTTTTTTTGTTATTTTCTCTTTTTTGCTCATAGAGAAAGAAATGGAGAAATTTAGAGTTCAGTAGGAACCCTTTCTTTGCCTTTTTGATTGAAAAAACAGAATTTTTTCCTAACAAAAGTCAGGCTAGGCGTTTTGTTTTTTGTTTGGTTTTTCTTATCTTTTCTTTCTTTTTTTTTTTTTCTTCCATGGCAGGAAAGGTATAGTGTTTCCTTTAGCCATTGCTTAAAGTTCATTCAAAATATCTTCTATATTGTATTTTTCAGCCTTTTTCCCTTAATTTATTTCTTTATTCACTTTACATCCTGATCTCAGGAACCCCTCACCCACCTCCTTCTGCTGTGAGAAATAGAAGGGCCCTCTAGGTGCCACCCCATGTGGCACTTCAAGGTACTGCAGGATTTATCACAACCTCTTCCTCTAAGGCCATGTAAGGCAGTCCACTTAGGGAAACCGACAGGAACAGCCCCCACTTCAGTTGTTGGGTGACCTGCATAAAGACCAAGATGCACATCTTCTACATATGTGCACAGAGCCTAGGTCCAGGTCATGTTTGCTCTTTGGTTGGTGGTTCAGACTCTGGGAGCCCCCAAGGTTGCAGGTTAGTCTACCTGCTGGTCTTCTGGTGAGCTCCCTCTACTATTTGGTTCCTTCTATCTTTCCCCTTATTCTTCCATAAGATATTCAAACTTGGTTTACTGTTTAGTTGTGGGTCTCTGTATCTGTTTCCATTGGCTGCTGGGTGGAGCCAAAACTCTCAGGGGACACTTATGCTGACTGAGACAGATGCAGGAACTTACAGCCAATCATTGGTCTGAGGTCTGGGATCTCTATGGAAGAGCTGAGAGAAAGATTGCAGGAGCTGAAAGCGAAGACAACCCCATAGGACAAAGAAAGGTATCAAGTAATTCTGACCCCTCAGAGCTCTCAAAGACTAAGCCACTAATGAAGGAGCTTACATGGGTTGGTCTGTGGCCTCTGGCACATATGTACCAGAGGTCTGTCTTGTCTGGCTTCAGTGGGAGAGAATGTGCCTAATCCTGTAGAAACTTAATGTCCCATGGAATGGGTATGCTGGGAGGATTGAGGGGTGAGAGAGTTGGTTGTTGGGGGTGGAGGAGCACCCTCTCAGAGGTCAAGGGGAGTGGGATAGGGTGACTAACTCTGGGAGTGGGGATTGGGAAGAGGGGCAGCATTTGGATTGTGAATAAATAAAATAATTTAATTTAAAAATTCTTAACTGATATTTATTATTATAGTCATGTTTTAATTTATATCTTGAAAAATCTTTATAACAGGGCCTTTTGCTCTGGCTATTAATTTCATTATTTGGCTCATCTATTATGTTTAAATGGACTGATTTTATTGCAGGGAGGGCATAATTTCTGTTTCTTCATGCTTAGTTTTAGTTGTATGTGATGCCCTGGAGTGATTTCTGATTTTTACCTCTCGTATGTAAGTGAGTTCTAATAGAAAGTTTTTTTTTTCCTTACTTAGTGTAAGCTTTTGCTGGAGATAGATCACTTAATTTATATCCTTAGACTTACATCATAGTCCTAATCTAAGGTATAGTTCTTATTCCCTTCCTACTGCTATTCTGAACCCTTTACTAAACATCTCAATGCAGTGTGTCTTTTTTTCTTTCTCTGGTGGGTCACACTAGTACTATACTACCTCTAGGTCCAGGGCTCTTTCTGGTATGATATGGTACTTCTAAATTTTACAAAGACTTAATTTGCACCCCTTATGAAGATCTCAGCGATTGGTATGACTCTGCCTACAAACTCTCTGAACAACTGAAGCTTTGATTTTTTTCAGATAGATACTCTGCAGTCATTTCACGTTGATTCTCAAACTCTGCCTCCTCAACTCACTGATGAAGCATCAACAAGTCTGGTCCCATGATAGAGACTCTGGAAATCACTTGGGCTCGGAATGTTTAAGTTCATTCTGTCAATATCATATTGCTTCACTGCCATTCATCCAGAGCAAGAAAACTCTTGCCCAAATATGCCTCAAGCAGCTTCATGTTTATGTAGGAGTCAGTTCTTTGGTCTCTAGGATTAGGCTTTAAATGAAATGTTGAATAACATTCTCTCCACAATGACATATGTATCAAGTGTATAAGGAATAGTTGAATAATTTACAAATGTACAGAATGTCATTTGACTTTATCAGCAAATGTTTTGTAATAAGATATGTAATGAAATAATATTACCAAAACTGGGATCAGACTTATAGTTCAGAGGTAGAACACATCCTTAAACAAGGTTGAGATCCCGGGTTTGATCTCTAGCATTGCAAATCAGTGGATATTGTAATGGCTATTACTCATTACTCTGTTTTTGGATAGTGATTCTTGTCAAACTTAAGGGTAGAAAGCAGAAAAACAACAACAACAACAACAACAACAAAAACGGAAAACAAAATTGCAAGACATATTGGGTAACATGAAGACCGGTCACTTAATATTCTTTTTCTATCTCACCATACCCTTACCATTAATAAGTACTCAATAGATATTTATTATAAGCATGTTTTACATTAAAATTCCTTCTGATGTATCACAGATTGAAATTTAAATCGCATTAAATAGTTATTTAACATAATTTAAAAAGCTTATAACATAGTAAGTCTCCATATGGCTTTGTAAATCATACTTAGTGTTAGTTTATTCCTGCCCTAACTCCCTCCCACCATACATCAGGGATAATCAATCTACCCAAAGCTGTAGATTATAAAACAAACCACATCACCACATTCTGGTCATTTCAGAGATCTTTCAAATAAGAGTTCTGGGTTGCTCACTAAAACCTGTAAGCAATATTAAAATCTTAGTGCTAAAGATACTACATATACATGAATATCACAGAACAAGGATGCATTAACTTGGTGCTGACCTGGATGCTTCCTTCATATTGGCTACCTTCCATAACAGTGTAAAATTCCACTTGGTGAGAAAAAGTTTCTTAATCACCTATGAGTCCTACCTACTACAATAATATCTGTCCTACCATGACATCTTTACTGAAGTGATGGTGGCATGATTGTTATGGACATACCAAATCATTGAATGCCTGGTTTTGAGACCTGTTCCAGAGAAACCTTCATGTCTTATACTTTAACCTGGCCAAGAATGGGCCATAGGCTCTGAGAAGCAAATTTACTGCTATTATTTTGCTAAATGGATATAGCATCAAAGTGCCCTTTTAGTACTTACACTTAAAATCAGAAATTTGTGCATCTCTCTTTCACTAGAGAAGCTTATTTTTACAGTGGGCAACAGTTAATACAGAGGCTCAGAACTGGTCAATATGCAGAAACAGTGACTATAGGATGCTTATCGTTCTATGAAACATCTATATTACTCAGGGTGCTCATGGACTAACAACAACAACAACAACAACAACAACAACAACAACAACAAAAATGCAAGATCCAGAGGTTGAGGAGGACTTCAGAAAAAAAAAAATCCTGGATATGAGGAGTAGATCAGGTAACTGATGATCCTGATGATCTACTAAATGAATATATATATATACCACTACACTAACAGGACTACAGGACTAAGTGCTATGTAAGAGGAAGAGGGGGGGTTGGGAGAGTGTGGAGATTTTAAAGAAGAATGGCTGAATTGACTAATAGGCTCATATACATGAGTGTTTAGTCATCGTGGAATTTTATTATTTGTGAAACCTTAGAATGATTACAAGATATGGCCTCGTTGGAAGAAGTACATCACTAAGGGTAGACTTTGAGGTTTCAAAAGCTTAAGTCAGGCTCAGCTGTAGTGAGAATTCTGGAATTTTGTTTCCTTAAAAAAATTATAAAAATATGCTTTTGTTTTAATCCCAGGTGTGAGACTGTGGAGCTGCTTCTGACTATTCACAGCAACTGAATGTGATTTACCTCGTGCTCTAGCAGAGGCATGATTTTGTCAGCTGGAGATTGTTTCTGAAATTGTGGGATGGTTGGAATTCTGGAAAATTTTCAAAGGGTATATAAATTGTAGAGCCCTAAGAGGTGGGTGGAGGATGGCTACTCAGAGGGGTTAGTTGTGGTTTGTTAGTAGTAGTACTTGAAGAAGCAATAAGAAGAAATAACTTAGATTCAGAGATTTCTATCTCTCTCTCACACCCTCTATCCCTCTTTTCTCATATCTAGTGATAAGAGTGAAACTGGGGAGATAAAGGGTAGGACAAAGTAGAAAAGCCTGGTTACTCCCAGAAGTTCTCACTCTCAGTCTGTGGCACTGTGTAGCACTCAGCTACTGTTCACTGCTGTGTGTGACGTCATATTCCCTGCCATGATGATAATGGAATAAACCTCAGAAAGTATAAGCCAACTCCCAAATAAATGTGTTCTTTCATAAGAGTTGCCTTGGTCATAATTTTTCTTCACAGCACTAGAACAGTGAATAAGACAGGAAGATGAAATATAAAAATGGAGATATGGGGCAGTTACAGATACAGTCGAGAGAGAATAGTAGTGGGTACAGTTATTTAAATAAATTGTTTGCATGTATGAAGTTTTTAAAGAATAAATTACAATATTGAATACATATATTCAATATCTAAAAATATAAAAACATTATTATAAAATGTGTTATGGGGAAGTATTTTCTAAGCATACTAGCCAAAGCTGATGCCCCAAAACAAGGGTCAACAGATTTCACTATAGAGTTTTCTAATTAAAAAGGATCTCTTGTCAAATGTGCAGGAAAATGTTAAATGGCAAGTGGTGAGCAAAAAGAAACATTTGCAGAATGCCAAAATGAAAATATGTTTAGTACAATTAAATAATTAAATATAATTTTTTAAAATATTTGTTTCAGAATAGATAAATAAGCTCTGAACAAAAATGAAATATATAAACACAGAAATATGTATATCAAGAGCTTTAAAAAATGTGAATCCATTCTGTAAAAGTCATGCCTGCTAACAGGATTATTAATTTATAGTTCTTGCTCAAATTTAGAAAAAGATGTTATATAAAAATAGTCTATCTTTATAAAATACTGATACACGAATATTTTTATATACTTCAGATAAGATGGTAGATTGATAATTGTTGAAAAGTAACTAGATTTATAAGATATGTATGTTTTATTACCTAAGAATTAATCCTATATTAATGATCTCAAATAAGTTATATCATATATATGTATCTATTTTATATATACTATATAGTTACAAGTAATGCATGTATATACATGAATATACTCATGTATGATAGTTTATAGAGTAAATTATATCTATATGGTATATATATATATATATATATATATATATATATATATATATATCTACAGAAAGTTGAGGAAGACAGAATGAAGAGAAATTCTTTACAGTACATAAGATGAAAAGTATAGGAGGTACTGTCTTAATAGATTGATTTATAAACGTATCACTCATGTATACTATCAAGAGCTGTAAATAAGGGATTTTAGTTATTTAATGGTAAAATAAGCTGCTGCCTAGGCCACAATCTATACAGCATACTTTCCTCTGCCATAGACATTAACAAGAACTCAACAGAGGCATTGTAAGTCATTTGCTATCATAGTCACAGTTGTCAAATTGTGTCATCTAAAAAAATGCACTAAATCAAAGCAATTTTTGGTGGGCACATAACCTTTCTTGACTCCTTTCCCTGCCTCCTGCCAGGAACCAGAGATCCAGGCTTGATCAGTAAATGACTTTTACTCAGGAAGGTATGAACAGAAGTGGATGCTCATAGTCTTCTATAGGATGGAACACAGGGCCCCCAATGGAGGAGCTAGAGAAAGTACACAAGGAGCTGAAGTGGCCTGCAACCCTATAGGTGGAACAACAATATGAACTAACCAGTACCCCCTGAGTTCTTGTCTCTAGCTGCATATGTAGCAAAAGATGGCCTAGTTGGCCATCATTGGGAAGAGAGACCCATTGGTCTTGCAAACTTTATATGCCCCAGTACAGGGGAATGCCAGGGCCAAGAAGTGGGAGTGGGTGGGTAGGGGAACAGGGCAGGGGGAGGGTATAGGGAACTTTTAGGATAGCATTTGAAATGTAAATGAGGAAAATATCTAATAAAAAAAGAAAATATCTAATAAAAATGGTACTGGTACAATGACAGACAGGTAAATCAATGGAATAGGATTGAAGACCCAGAAATGAATCCACACACCGATTGTCACCTGAACTTTGACAAGGGAGCTAAAACCATCCAGTGGAAAAAAGACAACATTTTCAACAAATAGTGCTGGCACAACTAGCAGTTATCATGTAGAAGAATGGGAATTGATCCATTCTTATCTCCTTGTACTAAGGTCAAGTCTAAGTGGTTTAAGGAACTCCACGTGAAACCAGAGACATTGAAACTTATAGAGGAGAAAGTGGGGAAAAGCCTCGAAGATATGGGCACTGGGAAAAAAATTCCTTAACAGAATAGCAATGGCTTGTACTGTAAGATCAAGAATTGACAAATGGGACCTCATAAAGTTGCAAAGCTCTGTAAGGCCAAAGATACTGTCAATAAGACAAAAAGGCCGCCAATAGATTGGGAAAGGATCTTTACCAATCCTTAATCAGATAGGGGACTAATATCCAATATATAAAAAGAACTCAAGAAGGTGGACACCAGAAAATCAAATAACCCCATTAAAAAATGGGACACAGAGCTAAACAAAGAATTCTCAACTGAGTAATACCGAATGGCTGAGAAGCACCTGAAAAAATGTGCAACATCCTCAATCACCAGGGAAATGCAAATCAAAACGACCCTGAGATTCCACCTCACACCAGTAAGAATGGCTAAGATCAGAATTCAGGTGACAGCAGATGCTGTTGTGGATGTGGAGAAAGAGGAACACTCCTCCATTGTTGGTGGGATTGCAAGCTTGTACAACCACTCTGGAAATCAGTCTGGCAGTTCCTCAGAAAATTGGGCATAGTACTACCGGAGGATCCTGCAATACTTCTCCTGGGCATATATCCAGAAGATGTTCCAACTGGTAATAAAGACATATGCTCCACTATGTTCATAGCAGCCTTATTTATAATAGCCAGAAGATGAAAGAACCCAGATGTCCCTCAACATAGGAATGGATACAGAAAATGTGGTCCATTTACACAATGGATTACTACTCAGCTATTAAAAACAATGAATTTATGAAATTCCTAGGCAACGAAATTCCTAGTGGAAACATATTTCCTTCATTTTCTTACATTATATATTGCTGAAGTTCTGGGGTTTTTTTTTCTTTTTACTTTCAAATGCTATATACACACACAGAGAGACATGCACGAAAACACACACAGAGAGACAGAGAGAGATCAATAAAACTGAGATCTATATTATTTCATGTTTATATCTTACCCTCCAGACTACTCTAGGAATACTTTCCCTAGTCTTTGCTTCCTGGATTCTATTCATGATATTTACCTGATAATCTCTAAGGAAGCCTCAAGTATGATTCTATGAATGAGACCATCATTTATACTTGGGGAAATGTGTGTGCCAAATGGAGAACAGGTAGGATTTCCCACTGATGAGAAAATGATAAAAATTTTGGGACCAGTGTTGATGCTCCAGATTCTGCTAGTGTGATACATGTGGTTGAATTGTTTCTAGGAACTTCCATTATAGGCAGCTCCATAGAAAGCTCTCCCAAAGCAAAGAACAAAGGGGGTATAAAGAGACAGTACACTTATGTTCAATCAGCTCTCTTCCCCAAACCAAAAGACTCATGGGGATTATTTGGCAAGCCTCATTTTAGAGACTCCACATGGTTTAGTTTGCCTGCTGCACATTGATTAAGGCTTGAGCTGGTATTCTGAAATCCATCCCAGCACCTTGTGTTAGCAGGCACTTGCCAAATAAATCCGAGAGCTAACAGCTGCCTCAGAGCAAAACTGTGGCTGCCGCCTTCCTGGGAGAAAGAGCAAAACTGGACCACATCATGATTCTGTTTCAGTGAGCTGGAGAACCTGAATTTGAAGAAGGCTGTGCAGAGTGAGAAATATGTACTAGCTGAGAATCTGGACCATTGCTCTTACAGCGTATTTTGAAAGCTATCAGAATCCTTAGAGTTATCCTCTGTGGGATATGCAGGTAGCCAAACAGAATCTGAACTAGGCAGAGTGCTAGGGAAGGCTCATATGCTTGGTGTTGCTTCTGGGCAAACATATGCGTATTTACAACTTTTTATTTTTTCTGTGCATCTATCTTAAAGAGTGTTGTGAATTCGGGTACTTTTCAGAGGAAAATGGCTTCCAGTGTTGCCATCATTTTGAATAAGAAGGTATTGCATTTTCTGAGTACCAACTATCTACTGTGAAGATCACTGATACAAACAGCATGATGAGCAGCCTGTCCCTGAATGAAGAGCGAGTGTTATAGATCACAGTCACAGTCTCATTAAGATACTCCTTTTTGAGATACAAATTTACACTCAGGCCACATACGTAAGAAGTATAGCTCTTCAGATCATGTCCCAAATAGGACTCCTGCCCATCAACTAGAACACTCTCCACTCTCAAGCAAACCTCAAGAACGGATTGCCATTCCTTTACTGACTTCCTTTCTCTTTGGTACTTGAGGTAAACTCCATGAGTTTCATAAATTTCACCTTAGCTTACATGCTTCTACTTACCTCTCCACCCACCTTCTGAGGGGCTGATGATATAACACAGAGAAAGTAGACTGGACGCTTCTCTGCAGAATGGTCAGGGTCTTTGCTTAAATGACCTTGGGTGTAAATAGCGGGACTGTGCATCTATGAGTAAACTCCAAAATTTGTTCTCTATAAATATACAAAGAAATACAAAAAAAAAAAAACTTAAAGAATAATTTTGTAATTTCTGAAATTCTAAATCACCACAGAAGGTTGCAGTTAGCTTGGGTGTCTGAAGTTGTGCACAATTTCCCTCTAACTTTTTTATATCAATGAAGTGCTTTGTGCTTTGTGCTAACTGCAATCTTGGGAAATTTGGAAAATACTACATTTAAATTCTCTCTCACGTGCATGTGTGCATTCTCTCTCTCTTTCTCTCTCTCTCTCTCTCTTTCTCTCTCTCTCTCTCTCTCTCTCTCTCTCAGTAGTGGTGACTACTGATTGTTCTCAGAGTTTCTAACTCAGTTTCATAACCTGAAATATTGCACTTTTTACAGATTAAGTGCAATTAGGATACAAGGTGAGTCCATCTTAATAACAACATCTAAAAAAAAGGAAGTCATTGACTCCAGGATCCTCCCTTAACACAGATAATGAATAAATAAATAAATAAATAAATAAACAAACAAACAAACAAATAAAAACCAGGTGAGCTTTAGAACCTCCAAATCTCCAACTCCTAGGAGGACAGGCCCCACTACCTATTGACATAGACATATTGGCTCTTTTTGTAAAGTTGTCTAGATGCTAGAGCTTTGCAGTGACTGGCTTTTTTTTCATTCCTTAGAGAACAGCAGAGAGCTGGGCTCCACAAAGAAACTGCTATGTTTGATTAATTCAGGAGATACTGTTCCCTGGTTCTGCCAAGGCCTCATTTCAAGACTCAAAATTGTACATTCACAGGGAGCAAATATTCAGTACAGCCTTCCTCCTTGTAACTTGTCATACAAAAGAATCAACAAATTCTGTGACTGTCAGGAAGGCTGTAAGTGAGGATAATTGCTTGCCTTTGCACCTGCCTCAGCCCCTGCCATCGCTGTGCAGTAGGGAGGTCTAAATATTGTGATTTACTCACAAGGCAAAACGTCTTCTCAAAATGATTCTTTTATACTCACCTGAAGGCTTTACATTTCAACAGCAGCTGTGATGCTGGGAAGGCACTGCTATCTGAGACCCACATGTCAGCCATGTTCTGTCAGTAGCACTTGTCCGCGGTTCCTCCTAGAGAGCTTCAGCTTAATATCGCTGGATGGAAAGCATGCTTTTGATACCCATACACTTTATGAATAAAAGAGACCAGTAATACAGAGCCATGTTCTGTCAGTAGCCCTTGTCCACGGTTCCTCCTAGAGAGCTTCAGCTTAATAATGCTGGATGTAAATCATGCTTTTGATCCCCATACACTTTATACATAAAAGAGACCAGTAATACAGAAGCATGGGCTGCTGTGTCCTGAGATGCTACAGTCAGGGTCTGGGCACTCACAGACCCCAAGAAACAGGCACAATGACACATTCTCCATAAGCAATGATGAGGAACTGGGGGTAGCTACCAGAAAGTCCCAAATGCAAGGTAGGCAAGAGGCTCACAGGACGCAAGGGAGATGACATTAGCTGAAATACCCAAAAAGGGGGGAGAGAACCTGTAGAGACCATATGCAGAGGTTAGGCATGAACCCCAATTAAGGGATGGGGCCACCAACTCATCTCAAAAATATTAACTCAGAATTGCTCCAGTCTAAAGGAAACAAAGGGACAGAGTGAAGAAGAGACTGGAGGAAAGGCCTTCCAGAGATTGCCACACTGGGGGATCCTTCCTATATGCAGATACCAAACCCATACACTATTGCTGATGCCAAGAAGTGTTTGCTGACAGAAGCATGATATAGCTGTCACCTGAGAAGCTCTGCCAGAGCCTGACCAATACAGAAGTGGATGCTCTCAGCCAACCATTGGGCTGAGTGTCAGTACCCTAATGGAGGAGTTACGGAAAAGACTGCAAGAGCTGAAGGGGTGGGCAACTCCATAGGAAGAACAACAATATCAACCAACCCTCCAACACCCCACCCTGAGCTCCCAAGGACTAAATCACCACCAAAGAGTACATATAGATGGAACCATGGTTCTAGCTGCATATATAGCAGAGGATAGCCTTGTCAGGCATCAATGAGAGGGGAGGCCTGTGAAGGCTCGATATCCCAGTGTAGGATAATGTTTCATAGAAACAGGGAATGAGGGGTATGAGTTTTGCAGATGTGAAACCTGGAAAGGAAATAACATTTGAAATGTAAATAAATAAAATAACCAATGAAAATGATGATAAAGGAGAAAAAGATTTATTTAATACAGTCTCATTGGTAGACAAAAAAGGTCTAGCAGCCTCTCATGACTATCACTTGATTATTAATATAAGGTTCAAGTTTAAATGCATGGTAAGAAAAATACATAATTAAATGCCCTATTCAAGATGTATTTCCATCTACCATTATTGTTCTGTGCCCCATCTCTAAAGCAAGATGGTCTGACAAGTAGTCAAAACTTGTTTCAAGGGAAACAAGATATACTTTTTACTAGCATCAGAATCCAAGCCCCTTTCTTCTCCCAGCATGAAATTCCTGGAGAAATTCCAATTGTTCCTGGTCTATTGTGTGATAGTCGGATAGTCCACAATAAGGAACCCAGGAGTTGCTTTCAAATATCTTCATTCCTGCCAGGATGGTTACAATACAGAATCAAGAGGGGGGTATTATTTAAAATAAGAGGTATGGAAAAGAAGGGGCTGGATCAAAAAGAAATATTCTGATTAGACATATTATGGAGAATTAGGGAAACTTTATGGAATGTGAACTTACCTAGGTTTACCAATTATAAACAGGGAAGCTCAGAGATCATGAAAGAGTAGTATGATGGTTAGCTTTGTCAAGTTGCTACAATCTAGAATTACCTGGAATGATTCTCAGTGAAGTCTTTTCTGATTGAGGTTAGACTGTGAGTTGGTCTATAGGAGGTTATTAGCTGATAGATGAAGAGCTAGCCCACCCTAGGCAGCACCTTGGGCTCTAATTTTCTAGTTTGGGTCCTAAATTTTCTAAGAAGGAGAGGAAGAACAAGTCATGAGAAACATAAAGATGCATTTCTCTCTGTTTTTGCCTATGATGTAATGGGATGGGTTCAAGTCACTGCTGACTTGACATAGCAAAGATTATGGACCATAAGCTAGAATTGTGAGCTAAAATAAATCCTGTCCCCCATTTGTGGGATATGGTAAAGGTGGTATAGTGTCAGATGGACATATTGGCTTTTTATATGGCATCTTTCCAGCTTGTAGGATCAGAAACTGATAAGGGAAGGCCAACTTTCTTTTTTGAAAAACAAGAATTTATACTTTTTATTTATATTTGTAAGCTAATTGTTTACTGACAGACAATGCCTGCCAGTTGATTGCCTATCTCAGACATTTTATTTCAATGACCCTAATACATGACAGAATAACTTAAAAGAGGGGGGGCAGACTTGTTGTTTTATAGGTTTCATTAAGAGAAATTTTATCAGTACCAGACATAAAACAGGCACCATTGTCAGAAGGGGAGTATGTAGTTAGTAGAATAAAGCATCTCACTTGATGACTAGAGAGAAAGGGGATTTGGGAAGAGTAAGGATATGACTTAAGGACAAGGTACAGTGACCAAGGACATATTTCCTCTAGTTGGCCTACAACACATGATGTTTCCAGAACGCCATATAATAGGATGTCCGTTTGTGTACTAAGAATTCAAAGATATGAGCCTGCCAGTGACAGTTTATATACAAGCCATAACAAACTCTAAGGAGTGTTTTTGGTTATCTGTGTGAAGGATGACAATCCTTCTCCTTAAAATATGTCTGTGTTTGTTCTTTGGCCAATAGAAAGTACTTTTTTGAGAACCCAACTACCTAGTGTAGAAATAATCTGCCCAAACTGTTGTAGTCAAAGCTATGTGCCCCTGAAGAAAATGAGACAGCTGTATTTTGTAAATGCATCCAGGGTAAATGTCAAGTAAAGAGCACATGCAGAGCACTCATATACTGGACAACTGTCTCCTCATTTGGAGTAAGGAAAGAAAAATCCAGTTAATTTTGTATAAATACCATAGGCTGTCCATCTAAGAAATAAAAATATACACATATATGTGTACTGTGTATATGTGTGAGAGCTATTTACAAAAGTTATTTATAAGTGGACACCCATATTTACTGAAAAGATCAACACAACTGCATGATAAATTTGAATTTGATCTTAAAAGTTTATCACAGATTTTACAAGTTGAAGAAAGACACAAAAACAAGAGAAAGAGAACATGTAAAAATAGTGTCTATTTTAGTGTATAATTATTGTATGTTCTAGAAAATAAAAAACATAATAGAGTCTATAAAATAAAAGAACTTAGCTGTACTAGGCCAGAGGTATGCAGACAATAAATTTGGGTACCCACACTACACACAGATTATAGAAGGTCTACATCCTCATCATAGGCTCTCCTGAATATAATAAGAAAGAAATGATGGTGTAAATGAAAGAAGAAATCAGTAATGATCCTGGCCATGACTGATGACAGTAGTGAATACAGGTTTATTCCTATGATCAAGGTGCAAAGATATATTAGATAGATAGATAGATAGATAGATAGATAGATAGATAGATAGATAGATGTGTAGATGATACGTGATATAATTTTTATTTACAGATAAGGAACAAGAACTTTTTCCACATAGAAATGGCTGAAGAAGTTATACTTTATAATACTCAAGAAACATGATTTTCTTATTATGTGTCATTTGCTTTTAATTCAATAAAATGATTAAATGTGGAAATATCAAATATTCTGAAAGACCAGAAAGGTGATACATTAGAAAATAAAGGATACATGGAGAATGCTCAAGGATGTATCATAAGAGATCTCTGTTTTAGTTACTCAGATAACTGACATTTTTTTCATATTGCCAAAGAGCTTTGTATTTAATATGAATGATATACAAATTATAAAGAACAAATTATTAATTTATGTACCTACTATTCACCAGCTATAACTCTTTAAGTCCTAATTTTAATGTCATAATTGCCCCAAATTAATTTATCTAGCATCATTACACATATAAAAAGTACTACCAATTGAGCAGTGTTGTCAAAAATTACTTAGAAGAATTAATACATTAGAAAATTCTATGTTAAATATAAAAGAATATAATCAATTTGTTAATGTATGTCTTAGTTTGGGTTTCTACTGTTGTAAAGCGATAACAAGAACAAGGCAACTCTTATAAAGGACAACATTTAATTGTGACTGGCTTAAGTAGGCTCAAGAAGACAAAAAATGACTAGAATTTCACAGATGTGCACTAATGAAGAATAAAATTTTTAACATTCTAGCTATAGACCAAGAATCACTTCATTCGTAATCTATATGCTATGAAAACAGAATACCTTGATATACAACAACAGACAAAAATAGTATGGAGTAATTTTTTAAAAATTTCTTTTCAGTCAAATAAATTTATGTTTTTATTTTCTTCTTCCACTTGAAAGATAGTTATTTACATGCATATAGAGGACATAATTCTATAATTAACATGGAAAATAGGAAAGAACAAAGGGAGACATGGAGTGAGATTGACACGAATATAATGTATAACACTTGGTAACAATATGAAAGTATACAGTATTCTTTAAAGCATAACTTGGCTGAGATAGACTTTAGCATATAATGTAAACTAGATAGTCCTTCCCACCATCCCAACGTTCCTTTAGATTTAAATTCTAAATATGCCTGAACATGAAACAAGCCTACGCTTGAAGCTGATGATTTACAGAGTACAGTTACCCCCTCTATGTTGAGCAAGAACAAGCAATAAAACCACTTATGCTCCAGCTCTTGACTGTCATCCCTTGGCTCACAGTTTGACGGAGCAAGCTTACTGCCAATTTCCTCCTTGTTCCCATCAGTCCTACACTGTACCTCAGTCCTACCTTGGAGAACTCCCAGATCATATTCCTTCCAAATCAGTGTGTCACTGGCACCAAAGGAGAAAAGTATAAAAGCTAACATAGAAAAATTGGGTGAAAGCCTGTTGCTCTTATTTTGTGGCATTTGAGGAAAAATGTAGCATCTGTTATCCTGTGATATCAGCAAAATTTGATGATGCTCTTGTGGTCCAGATTTCCACTTTCTCAACAGTAACTAGGCTTGATTATTGAAGTCCTAAGTCTATTCTTTCTCCAATCCATCTTAACTCAGCCACTTCAACTGGTGACTCCCTCTCCTGCAAGTGACCCTCTCCACAACCTAGACCCTGAAACCACAATCTGGTTCTATATATTCCATATGCTCCATGCAGTACTTCTGCCCTGACTTGGTAGATAAATCCAATAGTAGTCAACTTGTCTTCACCCCTGATCCTGCATTGTGTATCCATTCCATAACATCTCCCAAGACCCATCACTCCACGAGATTGCAAAAGCTCTTACAGAAGTCTGGAATCAATGGGTTATCCTACCTTACTAGAAACCACAGAATAGGCCTAATTTCAAAATGGCATCAGGCCACCCAATTTACCACTCCCCCTTAGGAATCTAGGCTGCTGTGCTCTCATAACAAAAATACATCCACCTGAATTTTTGATCTTAGCCATTCTTGACAACAGATGCTGGCGCGGATGTGGAGAAAGGGGAACACTCCTCCATTGTTGGTGGGAATGCAAGCTGGTTCAACCACTCTGGAAATCAGTCTGGCGGTTCCTCAGAAAATTGGACATAGTACTACCGGAAGATCCTGCAACACCTCTACTGGGCATATATCCAGAAGATATTCCATCTGGTAACAAGGACACATGTTCCANAAGGGGTCTTCAACCCTATAGGTGGAAGAATAACATGAACTAACTAGTACCCCTGAGCTCATGTCTCTAGCTGCATATATAGAAGAGGATGGCCTAGTTGGCCATCAGTGGGAAGAGAGGCCCCTTGGTCATGCAGACTTTATATGCCCCAGTACAGGGGAACACCAGGGCCAAGATGTGGGAGCGGGTGGGTAGGGGATCAGGGCCGGAAGGGGGGAGGGTATAGGGAACTTTCTGGATAACACTTGAAATGTAAATGAAGAAAATATCTTATAAAAGTTGAAAAAAATACATCCAGCATTTAAAATCCAGATGGTGAAGTTCTACCACAATAATACAACAATATATCCATCACAAAACCACCAACCCTATAGCATTATTACTCACAGACTATAACTTGAGTAAAATTCAACATAACAGAACTTAAAAGAATAATTATAAACATTTTCAGTGAGTGTATAGGATTCAAAGATGACACAAATAATGCCTGAATAAACCAAAGTGTATTAAAAGGTATTAGAGGGAAACCCTCAATCACATGCAAAGGGAAACTCATGGAAATGAGATCTGATTTAAATATAAGCCAGAAGTCTTGTATTCAAATTGTCTGAGATACCACCACAACAACCAACTATAACTATTAAGTGAAACAATATTGCCTATTAAATTTGAAGGAGAAATTTAAGACTGCCCATGATACAACAGAATATAGAGATATATGACTACTTAGCCAGCTATAGTAATGCAACTTAAAGGAATATTTTAGTCTGAAGAGAATAGGCTATATATATATCTATATCTATATATATCTATCTATAGATAGATAGATAGATAGATAGATAGATAGATAGATAGATAGATGGGAAAAATAAATGATACCAAGATAGATAATCAAAATAGTACTAAGAAAACAAAATCAACTACATAACAGAATTTAGTACATCACTTCCAATTATAAATGGATATTAATGATATTAGTTCAATGATAAAGACATATAGATTAGCAGATAAGACACTCAAATCTATGTTTAGTTGCCTCCAGGGAACACATCTTACTATCTATGGTAGAACCATCTGAGTGTGAAAAGGAAATTCAAACAAATGAATCTAGAACATAGGAGGTGAGCTGTCACAATTCAAAAATTAGGTAGTTCAAACACTGATGTTTCCCATGCCATGAACAAATACTACCATCTATAAAGTCATATATTAACCACAGCATGGTAATTGTTGGAGAACTTAATATTACACTAAGAGAAACAATTTATCCAGACAAACAAGCCTGAATTCTTGGAGTTAAATGAAATCATACTTAGTGGACATCTCTAGAATATTCTATCCAAACATTAAAGAATATATTTCTTATAGCAGCTTATTAAACTCCATCCAAAATGTCAGTGTATTAAGAAACAAAGAAAGTAACAAATATAGGGGATTAAAATAACATCCTGATTCTATATGACCTCACTAGACTGAAGCCAGATACTTAAAGGGAGAGAAATCACAGAAAGTACACAAACTCATGGACACTAAACAATGTACTATTAAATAATAGGTCAATGATTAACTAAGAAGAAAATTAAAAATTTCCCCATCAAAATCTATGTAACACAATGAAAATAGTTCTAAGGATAGAATTTATTTCTTTAACTATGTACATCAAAAAACAATCCAGAAATTTCAAGTAAATAGTTTAATGATATATAATAAATCTTTGGGAAAAAATAATCCATAAGTAGTACATGAGAAGAAACAATTAAGTTGAAGGCAATTGATGAAACAGAAATGAAAATAAAATCAATGCAAAGATTCAATGAAACACAGAGTGGGTTCTTTGTAAAGATAAAGAATAACAACAAACCCAGTGCATTGCTCAAACCTCATCAGATAAATGTATTCTTGCAATAGAAGTTAATTAACACAGAGGGCCACAGCTGGAGACTGCATGTAAAGTAAAAGACCTTGGATTTCTCAATCCTCAATGGGATTTGAAAATCAACACCCTTTCTTTAAGCCTCAGAATCTATGAGGAAGAGGAGGCACAAAGATGGCAAGAGCCAGAAGTAGTAGGTCATGCCAAGGTAACAGGAGCTTCCAAACAAAGGACAGGTATACATGTGAACTCACAATGATTGTGACAGCATACCCAAGAACAAGTTCAAGCTAAACACAATACCAACATGGACAAAGAGACATAGGCCCCTAACCAAGAAGCTATCTGCAACCTATACTGTCTGGTAAAGGGACAAATCCATTTTCCCCTATGGAGTGACATGGATTTAACAACTACTCACAGGTAGCTGACCAATAGTAAGAGCACACACATAGGCTTTGTTTGGTTTTGTTCTGATTTGTTGGTTTATAGGTTTTTTTTTTTTTCTTAAAGAGAGAAACAAAACATGGATTTGAAAGAATATGGAGGTGGGGAAGATCTGTGAAAAAATTATTTTTTTCCTAAATAATAAAAGCCCAGGTAAAAGAATAAACTGCAGAATTCTATCAGATCATCAGAGATGGAACACTAACATAACAGAAACTACTCCATAAAAAGAAAAGGAAGCAGTATTTTAGATATTTTTATAAAGCCAATTTACCCCTGATTATAAAACCAGATAAAAACATAATAATATCAATAAAAAGAAAATTACAGACCTATTTTTAGGATGAAGAAAATTCACAGTAAAATACAGACAAGCAAGATTTAAGATCCCATCACAAAGTTCATTCATCAAGATCAAGTTTGCCTCATTCTAGGGACCCAGGGAGGTTTAACACGCATAAATCAATAAATATAATACACCGAATAAATGGACTCAAAGAGATAAATCACACAAGGATCTCTATAGATGCTGAAAAGCCATTTAACAAAATTCAACATCCCTTCTTGCTAAAAAGCCACAGAGAGACTAGAGACAAGGTATCATTCTTCAAACCAATAAAGGCTGTGCATGATAAATCTATGACCAACACAACACTAAATGGAGGAGAACTCAGGAGCATTCCCATTAAAGTCAGGAAAAGGACAAAGGTTTCCACTCACACGGCTCCTATGTAGTATAGTGTTTGAAATCTTAGGTAATACAATAAAAGAGGAAACATAAGGGAGACAATTAGTAAAGAAGCTAAAATATTCCTGTTTAAAGAGTATGGTTGTATAAATCATTTAAATTCATGAATAATTCCACCAAAGTAACCAATCCAATTTTAACACAAAATAGTTGTCTTTCTATATACTAGCAACAAAAATATTGAAAGAGAAAACACAAACTCAATCTCATGTATAACAATCACAAAATAATATAACACTTAGAAATATATCTAATCACGTAACAACCTTCTCAGTGAACATATTATTACACAGAATAAATTTAAAAAGACATTTGAAGTAGGAAAATTTTCTATAATTATGCATAAGAAGAAATAATATTTTTTTAAAAAAATGGTCATTATCCTCAAAGCAATCCACAGATTCAGCGTAATCCAATTCAAATTTCCTTGGGAATTCTTAACATATTTAGAAAAAATTCTTAAATTATATGTGGGAGCACAAGAGATCAAGAATAGCCAAAGCAATCCAGATGGGAGAGACTGTTGTGTGGGTAGTATTAGTATGTCTAATTTCATGTTATAGAGTAGAAATATAATAGTCCAAAATAGAAGGTTCTATACAAAAACTAAGGGTACAGACTAAGGGTACAGAGGACTCTGGCATAAGTTCATAAAGCTACCACTATCTTTATTTTTGACAAAGAAACTAGTAATACATATTAGAGAAGAGACAGCATCTTCAACAAATAGTGCGGATGAATCTTGACATCAACAGGAAGAAGAATGAAACTAGATCATTACCTATTGATCTTAAACAAAACTCAACTTCAAAAAAATCATGGACTTCAGCACAATACCAGATGCTCTAATTGCTAGAGAAAGAAGCAGGAGCACATTTCAATTTATAGGTACACAAGGTAAGTTTCAAAATATGATGACAAGAGCAAGTAAGAGACCTAACACTAGACAAGTGAAGTCTCATGAATTTAAAAGGCTCCCATGTACAGAGAAATATCAATAAAGTG
>LR750780.1:129402-180576 GCA_902729485.2 Mus minutoides
TATTAGATGGAACACAGGGTTCCCAAGGAAGAAGGAGCTAGAGAAAGTACCCAAGGAGCTGAAGGGGTCTTCAACCCTATAGGTGGAAGAATAACATGAACTAACTAGTACCCCCTGAGCTCATGTCTCTAGCTGCATATATAGAAGAGGATGGCCTAGTTGGCCATCAGTGGGAAGAGAGGCCCCTTGGTCATGCAGATTTTATATGCCCCAGTACAGGGGAACGCTAGGGCCAAGATGTGGGAGTGGGTGGGTAGGGGAGCAGGGCCGGGAGGGGGGAGGGTATAGGGAACTTTCTGGATAACACTTGAAATGTAAATGAAGAAATTATCTAATAAATGTTGGGGAAAAAGTGAAAAAAAAAAACAAAAACAAACAAACAAACAAAAATAAACTGGTCAAATTGTTTTCCAAATATAGAAATAGTTTTACCAAGTAATGCAGATATACCCAAAGGATTTTTTTTCCTACAGAAACATTTGCACATGAACACTCCTTGCTACTCTATTTGCCATAGCTACAAGGAACAATCTCCCTAAATGTTCATCAGCTGATGAGTGGATGATGATATTGTAATAGTCACATAGAGTGCAATAATACTTTACCATAAAAATAATCATTTTAAACTTTGCAGGTTAATCTATTGAAATGGGAGCATCCCATTGTGTGTAGTCTCTAAAGTCCCAATAGGTAACTTGAGTGTGTTCTTTTTTCATATAAGTATTATAGCTTCAAGACTTTTGTTTTGTGTGCTTAATATGAAGCATATATAGAAGCTAGGACATTAGAAATGGTCATTGAGGAGCAGGTGATGGAGCCATCTTGGGTCCCAGATCCCTTAGAGACCAGTCTGCTCAAGTCAGCTCGAAGACTGCTAAGGGCTAGTGAGTGGACTGCAGAAGTGTCACAGCTTCTGAGACAGACCCAGTTTTGGGCACAAAACATCCAGGCACTCTCCCTGCCAGTGGAGAGGTGTCCACCATGGAGGACTCTGACTGCCTGAGCAGGGGAGGCAGCATGCTTGGGTCCTGAGTCCATCATAGACTAGGCAGTGCAGGGAAGAGTGCAGACTGCAAAAGCGACACAGCTTCTGAGACAGGCAGAAGCTACACAGTTCTGGGACAGACCCTGTTTCAGGCTCCAGACATCTGGGCAAGTGACCCACCAGAGGAGAGGTGTCCACCCAGGAGGGCTCTGACCAAGAGAGCAGGTGAGAGAGCCATCTTGTATCCCACATCCCTCAGAGACCAGTCTGTGCAGGTGAGTATGCAGACTGCAGAGGCAACACAACTTCTGGGACAGGCCCTTTTTTGGGCCTTTGTCTTCAGTCAGGGTGTAGGTCTGAATGCCAGACATCTGTGCACCTTCCTTGCAAGAGGAGAGCTTGCCTGCAGAGAGTACTCTGATCACTGAGACCCAGGAGAGAGCTGGACATGCAGGTCTGCTGACAGAGGCTAACATTATCACAGGTATAACAAGCTCCAAACAGAGACAACTATAAAAACTAATGCCAGAGATTACCAGATGGAAAAAGGCAAATGTAAGAATATTACTAACAGAAACCAAGACAACTCACCATCATCAGAACCCAAAACTCCCACCTCAGCCAGTCCTTGATACACCAACACACTCAAAAATCAAGACTCTGATTTAAAATTATATCTCATGATGCTGGTAGAGGACATCAAGAAGGGCATTAATAACTCATTTAAAGAAATACAGAAGAACACTGCTAAACAGGTAGAAGCAATTAAAGAGGAAACACAAAAATACCTGAAAGAGCTAAAGGAAAACACAACCAAACAGGTGATGGAATTAAACAAAACCATCCAAGACAAAAAGGAAAGTAGAAACAATGAAGAAAACTCAAATTGAGACAACTCTGGAGATAGAAATCCTAGGAGAGAAATCTAGAAACATAGATGCAAGCATCAGCAACAGAATACAAGAGGTGAAAGAGAGAATCTCAGGTGCAGAAGATTCCATAGAGAACATGGGTACAACAATCAATGAAAATGAAAAGTGCAAAAATATCCTAACTCAAAACATCCAAGAAATCCAGGACACAATAAGACCAAACCTATGGATAATAGAAGTAGACGATAATAAAGATTTTTAACTTAAAGGGCTAGCAAATATCTTCAACAAAATTATAGAAGAAAACTTCCCAAATCTAAAGAAAGAGATGCCCATGAACATACAAGAAGCCTACAGAACTCCTAATAGACTGGACCAGAAAAGAAATTCCTTCCAACACATAATAATCAGAACAACAAATGCACTAAATAAAGATAGAATATTAAAAGCAGTAAGGGAAAAAGGTCAAGTAATATATAAAGGCAGGTCTATTAGAATTACACCAGACTTCTTACCAGAGACTATGAAAGCCTGAAGATCCTGGACAGATGATATGCAGACCTGAAGAGAACAGAAATTCCAGCCGAGGCTACTATACCCAGCAAAACTCTCAATTACCATAGATGGAGAAACCCAAGTATTCCACTACAAAACCAGATTCACACAATATCTTCCCTGGAATCCAGACTTTCAAAGGATAATAAAGGGAAAACACCAACACAAGGACAGAAACTAAACCCTTGGAAAACCAGATATAATTCTTCAACAAACCGAAAAGAAGACAACCACAAGAACAGAATCCCAACTTTAAAAACAAAAATAACAGGAAGCAACAATAACTTTTCTTTAATTCCTCTTAACATCAATGGACTCAATTCCCCAATAAAAAGACATAGGCTAATAGATTGGCTACACAAACAGGACCCAACTTTTTGCTGCTTATAAGAAACCCACTTTAGGGAAAATGACAGAAACTACCTCAGAGTGAAAGGCTGGAAAACAATTTTCCAAGCAAATGGTCTGAAGAAAGAAGCTGGAGTACCTATTCTAATATCGAATAAAATTGACTTTCAACCCAAAGTTATCCAAAAAGACAAGGAGGGGCACTTCATACTCATCAAAGGTAAAAATCTTCCAAGATGAACTCTCAGTTCTGAATATAAATGCTCCAAATGCAAGAACAGTCACATTAGTTTAAGAAACTTTACTAAAGCTCAAAGCACACATTGTACGTCACACAATAATAGTGGGAGACTTCAACACTCCACTCTCACCATTGGACAGATCCTGGAAACAGAAAAAAAACAGAGACACAAGTACAAAAACAGAAGTTTGAAACAAATGGATCTAATAAATATCTACAGAACATTTCATGCTAAAACAAAAGGATATACCTTCTTCTCAGCACCACATGGTACCTCCTCCAAAACTGACCATATAATCAGACACAAAATAGGCCTCAACAGATTCAAAAATATTAAAATTATCCCATGCATCTTTTCATACCACCACAGAATAAAGCTGATCTTTAATAACAGGATAAATATTAGAAAGCCAGCATTCACATGGAANAAAAAAAAAAAAAAAAAAAAAAAAAAAAAAAAAAACCCTGGACCAGATGGGTTTAGTGCAGTTCTATCAGACCTTCAAAGAAGACCTAATTCCAACTCTCCTCAAACTATTCCACACAATAGAAACAGAAGGTATTCTTCCTAATTTATTCTATGTAAGCACAATTACTCTGATACCTAAACCACACAAAGATCCAATGAAGAAAGAGAACTTCAGACCAATTTTCCTTATGAATATTGATGCAAAAATAATCAATAAAATCTTCAGAAACCGAATTAAAAAACACATCTAAATGACCATCCATCATGACCAAGTAGGCTTCATCCCAGGGATGGTTTTATATATGGAAATCCATCAACATAATCCACTATATAAACAAACTCAGACAAAAGCCAAATGTCATCACTTAAGATGCTGAGAAAGCATTTGAAAAGTCCATCAACCCTTCATTATAAAAGTCTTGGAAAGAGCAGGAATTCAAGGCACATACCGAAACATAATAAAAGCAATATACAGCAAACCAGTAGTCAACATCAAACTAAATGGAGAGAAAATCAAAGCAATCCCACTAAAATCAGAGACTACACAAGGCTTCACACTTGCTCCCTACTTATTCAATATAGTACCTGAAGATGTAGCCAGAGCAATTCGACAACAAAAGGAGATCAAGGGGATACAAAGCAGAAAGGAAGAAGTCAAACTATCACTATTTGAAGATGATATGATTGTATATATAAGTGACCCTACACAGAAGTGGATGCTCACAGTCATCTATAAGATAGAACACAGGGCCCCCAGTGACCAGAGAAATTCTAAACCTTATAAACAGCTTCAGTACAGTAGCTGGATATAAAATTAACTCAAACAAATCAATAACCTTTCTCTACACAAAGTATAATCTGGCTGAGAAAGAAAATAAGGAAACAACACCTTTCATAAAAGTCACAAATAATATAAAATACCTTAGTGTGTCTCTAAGGAAGTGAAAGATCTATATGATTAGAACTTCAAGTCTCTGAAGAAAGAAATTAAAGAACTCAGAAGATAGAAAGATCTCCCATGCTCATGGATTGGCAGAATTAATATCATCAAAATAGCTATCCTGCCAAAAGCAATATACAGATTCAATGCAATCTCCATCAAAATTCCAACTCAATTCTTCACTGATTTAAAAGGGCAATTTGCAAATTCATCTGGAATGATAAAAACCTAGGATAGCAAAAACTATTCTCAACAATAATAGAACCTCTGGGGTTATCATCAGGCATGACCATAGCTGTACTACAGAACAATTGTGATAAAAACTGCATGGTATTGGTACAGCAACAGACAGGTAGATCAGTGGAAAAGAATTGAAGATCCAGAAATGAATCCACACACCTATGGTCACTTGATCTTTGACAAGGGAGCTAAAACCATCCAGTGGAAAAAGGACACCATTTTCAAAAACTGTTGCTGGCACAACTGGCAATTATCATGTAGAAGAATGAGAATTGATCCATTCTTATCTCCTTGTACAAAGCTCAAGTCTAAGTGGATCAAAGACATCCACATAAAACCAGAGACACTGAAATTAATACAGGAGAAAGTGGGGAAAAGGCTTGAAGATATGGGCACTGGGAAAAAAATTCCTGAACAGAAGACCAATGGCTTGTGCTGTAAGATCAAGATTTGACAAATGGGATTTCATAAAATTAGAAAGCTTCTGTAAGGCAAAAGACACTGTCAATAAGACAAAAAGGCCACCAACGGATTGAGAAAGGATCTTTACCACTGCTAAATCTGATAGGGTAATAATATATACAAAGAGCTCAAGAAGCTGGACTCCAGAAATTCAAATAACCCCTTGAAAATGGTAGCTAAACAAAGAATTCTCAACTGAGGAATCCCGAATGGCTGAGAAGCACCTGAAAAAAATGTTCAACACCCTTAATCATCACGGAAATGCAAATCAAAACAACCTTTAGATTCTACCTCACACCAGTCAGAATGGCTAAGATCAGAAATTGAGGTGAGAGCAGATGCTGGCCAGGATGTGGAGAAAGAGGAACACTCCTCTATTGCTGGTGGGATTGAAAGGTTGTACAACCACTCTGGAAGTCAGTCTGGTGGTTCTTCAGAAAATTGGACATAGTACTATTAGAAGATAAAGCAATACTTCTCCTGAGAATATATCCAGAAGATGTTCCAACTGGTGATAAGAACACATGCTCCACGAGGTTCATAGCTTCCTTTTTCATAATAGCCTGAAGCTGGAAGGAACCCAGATGTCCCTCAACAGAGGAGTGGATACAGAGAATGTGGTACATTTACACAATGGAGTACTACTCAGCAATTAAAAACAATGAATTTATGAATTTTTTAGGGAAATGGATCTGGAGGATGTCACCCTGAGTGAGGTAACCCAATCACAAAAGAACACACATGATATGCACTCACTGATTAGTGGATATTAGCCCAGAACCTTAGAATACCCAAGATACAATTTGCAAAACACAAGAAAATCAAGAAGAGGAAAGACCAAAGTGTGGATACTTCATTCCTCCTTAGAGTAGGGAACAAAATACCCATGAAAGGAGTTACAGAGACAAAGTTTGGAGATAACACGAATGAATGGACTATCCAGAGACCATTCCACTGGGAGATGCAACCCATAATCAGCCATCAAACCCAGACACTATTGCATATGCCAGTAAGATTTTGCTGAAGGGACCCTGATATAGCTGTCTCGTATGAGGCTATGCCAGTGCCTGGAAAAATACAGAAGTGGATGCTCACAGTCATCTATAAGATAGAATACAGGGCCCCCAATGATGAAGTTTGAGAAAGCACCCAAGGAGCTGAAGGGGTCTGCAACCCTATATGTAGAGCAAAAATATGAACTAACCACTACCCAAAGAGTTTGTTTCTCTAGCTGCATATGTAGTAGGAGATGGCCTAGTCGGCCATCACTGGGAAGAGAGGTCCCTTGGTATTGCAAATCCTATATGCACCAGTACAGGGAAACACCAGAGCAAAGAATTTGGTTGGAAAGGGAGCAGGGCGGGGGTAAGGTATAGGGAACTTTCAGGATAGCATTTGAAATGTAAATAAAGAAACCATCTAATAAAAAATTTTAAAAAGTTTAAGTGAAAGAAAATAAAATAAAAATAAAAAAAGAAATGGTCATTGACAGGAGCAATCTATTCACAGAATCAGAAATAATAGAATATAAGTGAAATGTAAGTAGAGTAGGGAGTAGTGAGTAGAACAGTTCAAAGATGTTCTGAAATGAAGTGTATGGGAAGCCAGATGAGCCACGAAAAGGCATTAACAAAACAAATGGAGCATAAAGGAATTTCTTGGGAACCTATGGTATTATAATCCAAGTTGTTTGTTTTTGTTTTCTTAAATAAGAGGCCATGGATTTAAAAGAGGGCAAAGGAGGAGTTTGAAGAGAGGAAAGGGGAGGGTAAAATGATGTAATTATAATTTCAAAAATAAGCAATTTTTAAAAAGAAAAGAAAAATGGAGTATATAGACCATATATGGAACGATATGGAAAAGTGGGCAAATTCTGGGAGATGAAGGTTTTAATGAGGTTATAACAAGGTAGAGGAAATGAGGGTTAATCTAAACTAATTATATATGTATAAGCCTTATGAAACCTCACTTATTGGTAAACTAATTAGATGTGGTTGAATATGACCAAAGCACATTTTACTAAATTCTCAAAGAGCTAATAAATGGGAGGAAAATATACAATTAAAAAAAAATGATGAAAAGTACTCCCCATTAGTGAACACTGTGGGCAGTGCCTATCTACTGGAGGTAGTCTCTACAGGTTCTATCTCCCCTTTGTTGTGTATTTCGCCAACAGTACCTGAGCCCAGTGGAATATATAAAAATAAAAATAAAAATAAAAATAAATAATTTTTAAAAAGCTTCTGGTTTCCATCTGTGCCCACAGCTGATCCTGTGCTACAGGGCTCCATACCTAAATACCTCCAGGAGAGAGCTGGTGTCCAAGGAGTGCTGAGAAGCCTGTGTGTATAGGTAAGACCACCACTTCTCCTCATAGGGACCTGCCTGGAACTCGGAGGACACAGAAACCAAGAAGCAACCTAGAACAGTATCTGTCTGGGATACAGTTTCTATCTGTGCCAGGAACTGACCCTATGCCACAGATCTGCATACCCAAATACCTCCTTAAAAGAACCGGGCTTCTAGGAGTGCTGGCACACAGGCTTGTAAGAGGGGAAAGCCACAGTCAGAGACAGCAAGGCCAGTTAACACCAGAGATAACTACATTGTAAGAGGCAAGGACAAGAACATAAGCAACAGAACCCAAGGCTACTTGGCATTATCAGAACCCAGTGAGCCTGGGATACACCGAAATACCAAAAAAGAAAGACTCTGAGTTAGAAATCACATCTCATGATGATGATAGAGGATTTTAAGAAGGACACAATTAACTCCCTTAAAGAAATACAGGAACACAGGTAAAAATGGTAGAAGCCCTTAAAATGGAAACACAAAAATCCTTTAAAGAATTACAGGAAAACACTACCAAACAGGTGAAGAAAAGGAATAAAACCATCTAGGATCTAAAAATGGAAATATAAACAACAAAGAAATCATAAAAGGAGACAATCCTGGAGTTAGAAAACCAAGGAAAGAGATCAGGAGTCATAGATGCAAGCATCACCAATAGAATACAAGAGATAGAAGAGAGAATCTCAGGTGCAGAAAGTACCATAGAAACTATTGACACAAGAGTCAAAGAAAATGCAAAAAGGTCCTAAACCAAAACATCCAGGAAATCCAGTACAAAATGAGAAGACCAAACCTAAGGATAATAGGTATAGAAGAGAGTGAAGATTACCAACCTAAAGAGCCAATAAATATCTTCAACAACATTATAGAAAAAAATTCCCTAACCTAAAGAAAGACATGCAATATGCAAGAACATACATAAACATTACAAGAAGCCTACAGAACTCCAAAAAGATTGAACAAGAAAAGAAATTCCTCCCATCACATAATAGTCAAAACACCAAATGCACAAAAACCAAGAAAGACTATTAATAGCAGTAAGGGGAAAGAATCAAGTAACATCTAAAGGCAGACCTATCAGAAACACAGCAGACTTCTCACCAGAGACTATGAAAGCTAGAAAATTCTGGACAGATATCATACAAACCCTAAGAGAACACATATGCCAGCCCAGGCTACTATACCCAGCAAAACTCTCAATTACCAATAAGGAGAAACCAAAGTATTATATGACAAAACCAAGTTTACACAATATATTTCCAAATCCACCCCTACAAATAGATGAAAAATACAAATAGATAATAGATGGAAAAACACCAACACAAGGAGGAAAACTATACCCTAGAAAAAATAAGAAAGTAATCTTTCAAGAATCCAAAAGAAGATAGCCACACAAACATAAATAACATCAAAACTAACAGGAAGAATTTGTGATCAGAAACTCAGTCCTCACCTATCCTGTGGGGCTTTCTCTATCACAATCATCTGTTGTTGTAAACACATGGACAGGAAGCTAACTGGATTGAGGCTATGTGAGTGTCAATGTCCCACGGGGCACCATCTTCCTGTGTTTTGTTCAAGCTTGAAATGAAAGGGGTTAGCAAAGAAGACAACATTTCCAAAATGTGGATCTCCATTCTTAACATGAAGACTAGCTTATTTTAGTGGCAGCCAAGGATAGTTTAATCTCCTTAGTATTCTGCTGAGGTGGCTGTAACTGTGTATTGAATGTGGGGCTTTGTTACATGATGTTCTGTCTGAATTCCATGGTCTCTTTGGGTTTTTGGCATGAGATACTGAGAAACTTAAAACATAATGAGGACCCTCAATACTGCTTATTTTAAGCAAATATCTTTTCCCATTACATATGATAGCTAGAGCAATTCAAAAGGAAATGAGAGGCATACAAGAAACAGATGTAAATAGATGGTTGATAGAACAAAGATAGGTGATAATTAGATGGTTAAAAGATAGATAAATCAATCACAAATACATAAGTGATTGACAAATTATTTCTTTGATAGAATGAAGGGATAGATAAAACATGATTGATAAACAGTAGCTATAAATGTGTGATAGATGTATAACTGATAGATGATAGAAAGATATATTAGATGATAGACAGATTAGATAGATGATAGACAGACAAATGATAGATAAATAGATAGAAAAATATACACATATAAAGGCAATTGCACACATAAATGAATTCAACAGATAGCAAAGGAGACTTATTTCTAACAGAATACCTCTCCTCAACAAAAGAAGCTTCCAGTATTTGAACTCAATTACATCTTACTGAGATGTTCAAATGGTTCGCATGGGAAGCTACAAAGCACTCAAGCTGTTACCATGGCTATATGTTTCTCTACACCACCAGTCAGCAAGGTCCTATTGCTAAAGACAGCTCAACTCACTGAACATGTAGAAGTCTATCTGGTGACTACAATTCCTATCTACTAGCATCTTAGTTACAGGAAGGCATTATGTATGCTGCTAGGAAAAGAACAACAATCAAAGCCACAAACCCGTTGATCAACATTGGTGTTCTGCCTAAAAGATATTGTAGTAAAGTGGTGGGACAATGTTGTGAGAGTAACCAAACAAAATCTGGTTTGAATTAAAGCCTATTATACAATATAGAGCTTGTACCCAACACTGCTTGGGTGAGTGAACAAAAAACAGACTGTAGATTTCCCAGGGACCTAGAGTAAAAGATATTCTTCTGTTCTTTAAAAAATAAGAGCAATAAAAAACATTCTCAGTAAAAATAAATAATAAATGAATAAATAAATAAAGTAAAAGAGAGAAAACAGAAAAATAAGAAAGAAAAAACAAAGAAAGAAAGAAAGAAAGAAAGAAAGAAAGAAAGAAAGAAAGAAAGAAAGAAAGGAAGGAAGGAAGGAAGGAAGGAAAGAAAGAAAGAAAGAAAGAAAGAAAGAAAGAAAGAAAGAAAGAAAGAAAAGGAAGAAAGAAAGAAAGAAAGAAAGAAAGAAAGAAAGAAAGAAAGAAAGAAAGAAAGAAAGAAAGAAAGAAAGCAGGAAGGACGGCAGGAAGGCAGGCAGGCAGGCAGGAAGGAAGGAAGGAAGAAAGGAAGGAAGGAGAGAGAGAGAAAAGAAAGACATGGATTTATGAATGGTATATATTAAAGAAGGGTTAGATATGGGGCAAGGAACATATAATATCCAAATACATAATATACTTGGGAAAGCCTAAAAGGTGCTGAGAATGAAATTTGGTGGTAGATTGCTTCCCTATCATATGTGAGGTAGGAAAGTCAAAGTTCTGGGTTTTTGTGTATCTCATATATCTCTGTCATGTGATGTTTATGTGTAGATGCATAGTCAGGACTTTTGTGAACAAGAGCAGAATATCTTCATCACAAATAAGGCACCAACAAAATAATCATTCTACAGACATCTAACTTGGTGATCTGTGAGTTACTGGGGTACTTGTAGAAACATGTTTGAGGGGTTACTTAGAGGAGATGGATAATTGACAGGAATCAGGTCTCATTGAAAAGCCCACTCAGACCTGAGGGAAGGCTGGTTTAAGTTGTACAACTTACAAGGAGCTCTATTTCTCCCTAGAATTTGCTCATTACTGTGAAACTTCAGGGAGAGAAACTTGTGATTCATAATTTCTAAGCCGTGTAAGTTTCATGAGATTACTAGGATTTATGATTTTGCCTTCCTGAGTCTTGTGAGCTATACAGTATTTTGCATTCAGTAGAAGTTCCTGGACTCTTTGAAGGCTATGCATCTTAAATCATTTACCTTACATATAATGGAAAAGACCACAGAATTGAATGACTAAGTTTATGTGTGTGTTGATTGAGAATATGGAAATGTGAAACAATTACTGTTTCTCATCTAGGCCTCCATTTTTACCAGGGCTAATTCAATAACAATACAATGTAATTAGAGAAAACTTTATACTTTAGCTTACAATTTACCACATAAACCAAGATATAGTAGTTCAATTTCTTACTGACAACATGATATATCTAGCAGGAAGAATATATAAGAGGCCACTATACTAATACTTCTTTGAGGTTAGAGATTATAGTTGGTATTTCAGAATGTTTAACATGTAAATATATAAAGTTTATAAGAAATAACATAAGAGATAATATGAATTTTTAAATTATTTAATTCGAGGTAAATGTCTTTTTTCCACTCTATTCTGAGCATTTTAAATCTCAGTATCACTTCGAGTGATTTATCTCTCAAAACAATATTTCCTTCCTTGGTCTTGGCTTTGTGACCCTCTATGCTTCTTTATAAGTTTGAAAGAATATACACATTTGTAGACACACAATAAATAGCTACATTTCAGATAGCAAAGAGCCCCCATAAATAAGCCAATATGTAAGATGTGTTTCTACATCTTGTATGTACTGAATTATTTTATTTTATTTTTTGAGACATGGTCTCACTATGTAACTTTGTCCTGAAACCGACTTTTTAGATCAGGCTGGCCTTCAACTCACAGAGATCTACCTGCCCTCTGTCCTTAGATCTTATACTTAAAATGTTTAGCACTTAGAAAGTATAGCTATTTTATCCAAATGAAAATTAAATCAAAGGACCCATACCTAAAAGAGTCTCCATAATCTTGTTAAGGCCACACTGATGAGTATACTATGTATTCATGAAAACTACTTCTGCTAATTGATAGTGTCACATTGCTTCCTGGAGTTGTGAGGTTTAATTTAACTGCTAGACAAATATATCTCAATTGCTGAAATCCCCTGGGGGACTTTCTGCTATCTAAAGCAGAAGTTCTTCTAATTTCTATGCTACCAAGAGAACTTTACCAGACTATCCATCAAGATATGCTGTACAGATGCCACTAAAAGGTAATTTCTATGAGATAGCCCCTGTTTTAAAGAAGGATTGCTGCATAATTCCTATTACACAAAATCACACCTCCTTATAATTTCTCATTTAATTTCTTTAGCCTATTTGGAGCTGAGAGTGCAGCCCTTGCATTAGCATGCAGGTACCTGATTACACTTCAGGCTTTCTTCTCCTCTAATGATTTCAGGTAATATAGAGGTACAAGAGAATATGATTAATGACAGAGAATCATTTCAGCACTTCAGAGTTTATTAATCAAGTGTGTGATACACTGAGACTCTAACTGCAATGCGAAATTGCAGGTGCTCATGTGACATTTCTAAATGAGTCTTAACGCATGCAAATCCACTGCACGGGAAGACATAGATCTAAATGATGACAGACTGACTCAGGGGCCATTTGAGAACTGCTCATAGGTTGTTAGAGTTTGTTCCTAAGTCATTTAGACTTTATTTCCCACTGGGGCAGGAGAAAAGAGATTTCCCCATGTTCAAGATCCTGTAAAGCTTCTTGTTTTGTTTTTTTGTTTGTTTGTTTTGTTTTGTTTGACATCTTTAAACACAAGGCAAGAAGGAAAACATGCACTCAGATAAATCCAAGGCAAAGCGAGCAAGGAGGAATGCAATTAGAAATAAACAAGGAAGGCATATGTGATTGAATGGCTTGCATTCTTGCTGCACAATGCTGATATGACCATGCTTGACCCAGTAAGAAAATATTGTAAGTTGCTGATAATTCTATTCATTGTGCCCACAAACCTCTCATAGAAATTTGTTTCCTCAGGGGGGCTCCCCACCCTCTTCCTAAGCGAGCTATTTCTAGTTTATTCAATTTTGCAGTGGTCAGGGTAGATGATTTAAAATCCCTATTTAATTTATGGTTCAGAAAAGCAATTTTGAATATCTACTGATTTTCCAACTGTTCTTTAGGAAAGGGGAAGTCCTTAAGAGTCCTGTCTCATTTAGCTGAGGGTCAGTGCAGTATTTTCTTTAGGGGAATGTGAGGTACAGAATATCCAGCATAAAGCCAAAGCCAAGATATGCACTAACATGATCTAAAACAGATAATTTGCTAGATTTCTAAAGATGGAATTTACCTCCTTTTCTTTAATTGAGGGCAGAAAAAAAAAAGTCTAAGAAGAAAATTTTGTTAAACACATTTTAAAACACAAACTTGATTTTAAAGCTAATCCTGAAGGTCAAGATAGAATTGTTCCCTTATTTTAAACCCATTGTGACATTATCATCAATAAAAATAGATTCTGATGACTTAAAACTGAATTTTAGTAGTAAAATTAGTGTGATATCAGCATGCAGTGCCTGTGTTACTTAACTTCTTTGTGGAACCTAGTTTTTTGTTTGGTTTACTTGTTATATGTTTTGTTTGGCTTTGCTATACATGCTAAGCAAGCACATAGTCTTGCTAAGTAAGTAGTTTTGGATGGCCCAAACTCATGGAGGTACATCAGTCTCTTTCTGTAAATCCTGGGATTACAGGTGTGCCATCACATCGGTCTTATAAGTAGTTTGAAAGAAAATGTTTACCTTTCTACTGTTACTGTCAGTGAATCATTGGATTCTTGATTATTAGGATTTCAATCCCATGTGTACATTGAGAATGGCCCAATAAGAACAACCCAACAAGTGAAAGAAAACATTGTTCAATCAAGTCTTTTTACAATTTTAAAAGAGCTTGCCTCAATGTTCACTTTCTTCTTGTGGGTCAATCCTATGTCCAAAGAATCCTATTGAAAGAGCAGAACCAGGCATTTTCCAAGTATTTTTCCATTTGATTTCATTGATTGATTGACTGATTGATTGATTGATTGATTGATTGAAACAGGTTCTCAGTATGGACCACAGGATGACTCTAAATTCACCATCCTCATGTCTTAGCCTCCAATTCTGGGAATATAGATATGTTCTACCATAGGTCACACTTTGGCCTTATTTTTACTGAATTTTGAAAAAGAGTCAAAGTGAGATTGAGCTGTTTTCCAAAGTTTTCTTTATTTTCTTTGAAGCTAATTCCAAGTAACTTCACTAATCCTTTATAATTTGGCATCTAATTTTTTATTATGAATTACTAATTACTAAGGAAAATGTGTGTAATTCAGTTTCTTAGTAAGTGACACATATGCATTATTGAAAATATACTTTAAAAATAAATTCCAAAATCAAAGTTTACTAGAAATTAGGAAAGAAAATGAAGGTCTATTTCACCTAAATGGATATACTTTCTCCCATCTTACTCTCTCATAGTACACAATCTCTTATGGACCTTGGGATTTGCTCTGTGTAAGGGAAGCTTAGTCAAGACTCCCTCAACATTGATTGCATTAAAAGACAAGGAGAACAGGGATGAATTAGACAAGGTCACTGAAAGACAGCCTTATAAACTAGGAATTTGACTGTTCTTTATTGACGTTCATTTCCTGCAAATTATCATCTTCCTTAAACATTTACTTTCTAAATATATCCCTTACTGGATAAGCATCTAATGCAGACAATAAAATCCTGCTCAGCCTTCATAATCCTCTGTCACAAACTTTTGGGACTTTATTCCTTCTTTACTTCTTATAGCACTTCTGCAGGAGGTAAATAAAAGAGATGAATAAAGGTGGTTAGGCAACATCTGTATGGATTTCTGGGCTGAATATCATGAGCAGCTGCTATAGCAGGTCAGGAAGACATGTTTCTGATTTCAAAATGGGGCTGTGACCAGCTCTTTGCCAGAATCCAAGAGATCACTGAGGTGGAATGTTGAAGTAATTGGTGCTAAGCCTGTCTCACACAGTTGTCAATGTGAATTTCAGTGAGAGATTACCAAACTCTCTTCTTCAGAGAAGTATTAGTATAGTGGCCTCTTATATATTCCCAGCAGTCAAGAAATGGAGGCAGAAAGATCAAGTCAGCCGTATTTGACTATGAGTCAAAGCTTGGGCTCTATGAGACTCTGCCACAAACAAAACAAAAATATATTATGTAGAATTAATGCCAAACTCTGAACTTTGCTTTGGTGCTTGGCCAATAGTCTTCATTACTTTCTGTTGAAAAATCAGAGAAAACAGAAATTTAGGCTAAGAAGGTTCCAATCTTCCAAGGCTTTCCACCCTTCTGTCTTATAGGTTCTTTCCCCCAAATCTCTTCTTTAGTAGAATTTAATTTTCTTTCTTCCATCACAAGCCAGAAGGTAAGAAATAAAATTCATAATAACTAATGATATTGTTTCTCATTATTTGGACATATTGATTATTAGTCTACTTCCTCTACTGCAAAGCTCTATCTCAAATTATATTCTTAATTTTTAATTTTCTGAATGAGCCTAATAGCTCACATCTATAATCCCAGCAGTCAAGAAATGGAGGCTGAAAAATCAAGTCAGCCATATTCAACCTTATTCAACTATGAATCCAAATCTTGGGCTCTATGAGACACTGCCACAAACAAAGCAAAAATATATTATGCAGAATTAATGCCAAAATGTTTGCCTAAACAAAGAGTTCATTAGTAAGTGTTGACTTTAAAACAATGCCTATTTTACAGATTAAAACTAAAAAAGAAATTACTTTAAGAAAGACTGAATGTGATAAAAAGCAAAAACCTACAAATCCAGATTCCAAATTTCAAGGCTGTAGCAAAGATGTAAAAATAAGAGAAAATCAAAGAGAACAAAATTTTTGTAAATAATATGAGGCACATATGATTGCACATACAAGGGAAATGTACAAAGTGAAGGACAAGTATCAGAGCAGATTCTAAAAATAATCATGGGATGTGGGTCTAGGTATCATAAGTTTTCCTGGAGACCTCTATCCAGGAGGGTGGGAAGGCCCCAGTGAAAGTTGTGAGTGCAGGCAGGGAGAAAAAGCCTATGCTGCACTTTCCAGGTTGCTAGGTAACTCCTAGCCTGGGTCAGCAAGATGGCCACAATCCAGTGTGGTTCAGGTTCTTCGGGCGAGAAGATATCTTCCCAAGTGTTACAGCTCTTGGAACAAAAGAGGCAGACAAAGAGATTCTTCTTGCATTTCTTTAATTCCCTACATGGCTCCCCTATATACCATTCTGGTAGTAATTTAGAGTTTGACAGCAAATCCCCCTCATTGGTTTGGGCTGAGAGTTTGGGGGAAACCTTATTTGCATGTGAGAGGGCTTGATGCTGTTCCTAAGTGGCTGATAGCCACACCTCTCCTGTGGGGGTTTTGGGGGCAGTTACTCCAGCAGGAGCCAGGGTCCAGGAGACTTGAGAGAACTCCTCCTTCTGTCCCAAGTAAGTGAATTATCACTACAGGGTGCAGGGGTTCAATCTCTAGCCTCGACTGGAAACCAGGCTGTCTGCAAGTAGCTCACTGCCCCACAATGGGACTTTTTCCCTCCTTAAAACTGTAATTAATTATTTGTGATGCTCAACATAATTTGTGCTACATAATGTTAGATTCAAACAAAATATCACATATCAACAGCTTTTAGGTTTAATAGGGAAAAAAATAAATACTAGAAAAAACAAAAACAAAAACAAAAACAAGGGCCAGATCATTAAAACCATTCCATTAAAATTTAAAATAGCTGGATTTTCAGAGCTAGATAACAGTAAGAACACAGAGCCAGACAGTTTTTACAATATTCCACACATTTTTATTGTATTCTTGATAAGAAAGTTAGCAAAAATTTCTAGACATTAACAAATTTAACCCAGAAGCAATAATCTTTTAAGTTATTAAATATTATGAAATGAAATTGTATCTAAACTCTTACCACTATCCTTTAAATTACTTAGGTAATCTTATAGTTTATTTCATTTTACACAAGCAATATCAATATAATTGCATCTTAGTTACTGTTTTATTATTATGAGGAGATACTATGACCAAGGCAACTTATAAAACACTATAAGAAGCATTTATGTGGTAGCTTGTTTAACATTTTATTAAAGACTTATTCTATGATCATCATTGTAGAAAACATGGTAGCAGACAAGTAGGCATGGAAGTAGAGTAATAGTTTGGAGGTTATATATGATGCAAAAGTTGAAGGCATAGATAGATGATAGATAGATGATAGATAGATAGATAGATAGATAGATAGATAGATAGATAGATAGATAGATAGATTGATTGATAGATAGATTGATTGATAGATAGATAGATAAGCATGTACCTTTAAAACCTCAGAGTGCAACCCCAATGACACACCTCAGCCAGTTACTCCACATCTCTTAATCTTTCATAAACAGTTATATCAACATGAAACCAAATATTCAAATATATGGACCATGGGGACCATTCACACTAAACTACTCCTAATAGTCTCTTAATGTTTGTACCAATGTTCATGAATTGAAGCACTTCTGGAATAGAGATACCACAACGACACTTAAAACCATATTAATTTGGACTGGCGAGATGGCTCAGCAGTTAAGAGCACTGACAGCTCTTCTGAAGGTCCTGAGTTCAAATCCCAGCAGCCACATGGTGGCTAACAACCATCTGTAATGAGATCTGATGCCTTCTTCTGGTGTGTCTGAAGACAGCTACAGTGTACTTAGATATAATAAATAAATAAATAAATAAATAAATAAATAAATAAATAACCATGTTAACTGAAAAGACCTAACCAATATTACCATGGGAAGGAATACAGAATCAGTAAGTCAGAAGATGCTGAATGTCATTAAGTCTGTCAGAGAAAGAGAAAGGAGGTCATTACCAAAGTACCACACACATATGACAGAAGTAAATAAGTAAAAGGGCCTAGATTTCCTAGTACATAAACATCCATTACATGAAAAACAATACAAGAGCTAGAGACACAGTTGTCAATGTGAATTTCAGTGAGAGATTGCCAAACTGTGAACTTTGCTTTGGTGCTTGCTGAATAGTCTCCATTACTTTCTGTTGAAAAATCAGAGAAAACAGAAATTTGGGCTAAGTGGGTTCCAATCTTCCAAGGCTTTCCACCCTTCTGTCTTACAGGATCTTTCACATTATGGAAAGTTGTCATTGGAATCAGAAAGAAAATTTGAAGACCACCGAAGAAACTATTGATCAGTTTTACAGATGAACAAGTGTTCATGTTCTCTTCCTCTCTACTTACCATGAACTGGGGGCTTACCCCTCCCTGTTTTTTTTTTTTTTTTTTTTCTCTCTCTCTTACTGGACATTTTCTTTATTTACAATTCAAATGTTATCCCCTTTCCACGTCTCCCCTCTGGAAACTCCCTATCCCATTCCCCCTCCCCCTGCCTCTATGAGAGTGCTCCTCCACCCACCTACCCACCCACCCACTCCTGCCTTTCTATTCTCCTAAACAAACTGCATTCAGAAGTAAATCTGCTCAGTGAAAAGCCATTCATTTTGTTACATATTTATTTCTCATCTTGCTGTGGTCACTTACTCAATTTAAAGTAAGACAAGGTAGTGTGTATCTAATTCAATTTGAAGCACATAGAGAATGGAATTTCACAATGATACCATTACACTGTTTCACATGCTTACTTAAATTGTTATTTTAAGGGCTTAAAGTCCATATTATTCCATGTAGACTCACACACTTCCATTACACACACACACACACACACACACACACACACACACACACACACACACAGTAGATAATAGGAAGAGAGAGAGATAGAGAGAGATAGAGATAGAAACATGAACACACACACACACACACACACACACACACACACACACACTGCAGTTTGAATTGGCTAATCAGTCAACTTAAGATACCAAACAGAACAAGAGATTGATGTTCCCCTTGGGCTACTTAATTTTAAATTACACTGCCATCTCTACCTGTAGAAAAAGAAAGAGAAAAAAAGAGAACAAATTCCCAACTCTATACAAGATCAGCAGTGAAATGCACAGCAAAAACCATAAAGCCCTCCTTTTTCGTTTTTGGCCAACTGAGCATTTAAAATGTTCACATTGAGGAAATTCGCCTGAGCAGAAGTCAGTTTCCAAACCACATTTCTATTATTATTATTATATCATCATCATCATCATCATCATCATCATCATCATCATCATCATCACCACCACCACCATCATCATCATCATTTAATCTTTTTTTTACAATCCAGTCATTATGCCCCTCTCGGCCCGCTTTCCAACTGTTCTTCATTCCATTCATGCGTTCCCCTCCCTGCCTCTCCAAGAGGATGTCTCCACACACACCCCTTCGCCCCACCGCCCTACCAGACCTCCCCACTTGCTGGGGCTCTCGAGGGTGGTTCAGGATTGGAGATACCTAAGGTGAAACAGGCACGCCTTGTTTCTGGTGAAACAAGATTCAGAGAGTCTACTGCAAAATCTACTACAGAGCATCTAGATAGGCTCCCGTGAGTAACCACCTCCCTGTCTCAGAACCAACAGTGATGCCCACTGGCCCTATAGAAATATGAAATTATATGGCTCCTTCTAATTATTGTTATTTACATCCTAATAGCTGTCCCATCTACTGGCCCTCCCCTTGCAGAGTCCCACTCCTACCCTACCCTCTCCTCTGAGAGCATATACATAGCTCCTAGTTATTCCCTGGCCTTGGAGTATCAATTCTCTACAAGGTTAATTGCATCTTCTCCTATGGAGGTCAGACAAGGCAACCCTGTTTGGAAACGGATTCCACAGTCTGGAACAGCTTTACGGATAGCCTTCAATCCAGTTGCTGGTAGATCCTCATCAAATCTAGGGTCCATGCCTGCTATATATGTGGGAGGAGCTTCGGTCCAGCCCACGTATGTTTTTTGGTTGGTGGCTCAGTCTCTGAGAACTCCCAAATGTCCAGGTTAGCTGACTCTGTTGGTCATCCTGTGGAGTTCTTATCCCCTTCCGTGCCTTCAGTCCTTCCCTCAACTCTTCTGTCAGAGTCCCTGACCTCCTAATTGTGCAGTTTCAATCTTACTCCCAACCACAGGGCAAGGAGTAATGCTTAGTAGCAAGAGCAGCAAACATCTCTTCCTGATTTTGAAACATTTTGTAATGTAATTAAGGGAAATGTAAATAATAGCAGCTGTGAACACGCAGAACTTGTCCAAAATACCCGTTTTTATAAGTAGAATAACGAACTTGACCAGATAGAAGCAGAAACCAGTGCTGTCTTCATGCACACCGTACTCAAATTGGAATGGGTGCAGTAGAGGAGTGAGTTCACTTCTGTTTCTCATAAGTAGCTTCATCCCTGAAAGATTTCCCTACACCTGCCGCCTTATCATCTATCACTGAGATTACAGTGACTAATCTTACATGGAAGAAGTAAACAGCAAAAAACAAACATAAAGAAGGATGTATCACAATGCCTCTTAGTTGAAATGTCTTCATTATTCCATAATTTGTGAAAACAAGTTTTTGTGTCACCTAAAGGTCTAAAGATTTTACCAGTTAGTTCTGAGTGACTTTCCCATTCTATCCTATCTCCATATTAGTCAGTTGTCCAAAACTAGCTTTCATTCTATCTTATCTCACTATTATAATCACCCAAACCTAGCCTCAAATATTGAAGTGCGTAGAGTATGTGGGTGTACGCTGACAACTGGTCCATCCTTGACCTTTTAAAACACTGCAAATGAAGTTCAATAGTGTGCCAGGTGAAAAGCTAACCTCCTTTAAAAATGATAGTAAAGGAAAGGAGATTCAAAAAGCTTTGACTTCATGATTTTTTAAAAAAGTTTTCAAACCTTTTCTTAAAAATGTCTTCAAGACTTCCTCAGATGTGAAGAACAAAGTTCAAAAATCAGGAATGATTAAATCATTCCTTATCCATATCTATGGATCCTTTTGAAATGTTTCAACAGTTGTAAAATTTTAATGGTTTAAAATCTTGACTAAGTTCTCTAGTTTGAACTCTATAAAAAGCTAAAGCTGGTTGCTATTAAATTTTTTTGTAATTATTCTGCTCACAAAGCCTTCAATGGCTCTGTGTTGCCTGATTAATTAGATACAAGTTCCTAATTGAGGAACATATAGCTTTTCACTGCTGTTTATACTTGACAGTGTTTTCTAATCTCATGCTCCTAAAAGCCTAGATTTGCCACCCATCCCTGGCTGCCATTCACCTTCCTTCCTTTACTAATCCCTCAGCTTTTATTAGGCTTCCACACACCTTCTTTGTTGTCCAGTGATTTTATGTTCCTTTTTCACAACCAAAATATTATTTTCTCCATGGTTCCGGTCTGGATCTTCCGTCAAGCTCTTTTCCATCTTTCAGTGAACTTCCTACTACATTTTACATAAATAGATGGAACTTCTTAATGTTTTATTGTCCTATCTCCACCCATTAATTTGTAAGGGGAAATGTCACTTCTTGACTATATTTCTTCTAGGGTTCTCCTCACTGTCAGTACTCAATCATATAAAATTAAGACCTAATGTTGGCCTTGGTGGAGCCTTTGTTGACTTGAATTTGTCTTTTGTCATTCGGAACACTTAGTATTTTCAGATCACACCACCACTTGTCATTCTTCTTGATATCCTAAAAGTTCCTTTTTTTTTAAATCTTTTTACTTAGAGTTTTAGTCATGTAAGAGCTAGAAATAGTCATGCTCTATACTTATCTACATCTATACTTACGTTCTCTGTGTGTTCCAGACATTAGCCTCATTCCTATTATGTGGATACAATGTATATCACTTGTTTCTGCCTCCGGATTGTTAAATTTTTCCTCCGTACTTGACTTACTATTCACCCTCTGTTTTCCGGGGTCACTATTCATGCCATGTGACCTAAAATAGGCATCTTCTAACATGCTATTCTGGAGCGTGTCTGTGATTCCTCATCTCCATTGCCATTACTTACTTTCAGCATTATATGCCCATGAAACTCTTCATTGATGTTCTAGTTTAGCAAGCTGGAATCTATGTTCCATGAGGCACAAATGTAAATTTGTTCATTAATCTAAATATCAATGAATAGTACTTGGAAAAGCCCAGCTAATATTTATTTGAATGAATGACATACAAAAAAAAGGTATGAAGAATTCCATCAGAAATGTTGTGTTTCATTTTGAGAAAACAATATTGAATTAGAAGACAGAATGTCTGAATTCTAATCCTTATTATTCTGCCTTTAACAGAAAATTAGACTAAGTTAATCACCAATTTCTCCAAATTGTAAAATTAAGATTAGACTGAAAGTACACAAACCTTTCTAACTTACTATCCTATACTTTTTGTTAACTGCTGCTTCTTGAGCTGGTGTCTTTCTGCTCAGTGAAGCTAGTAGGTTGCTGGTATTCACTGGGAAGGGGAGGTGGGAGAGAGTCTACTTTCAGAAAGAATTGTGACACAGACAAGAAGTGACCAGAATTCACCCTGGAGCTGTTGATATGTGTGGTGCAGCCTAATGAAATGACAGCTCTTGTTTTGTGAAGCAGCTAATGAGCTGAACAAGAAACACAGTTTTCATGCAAGAACACTAACAGTCCAAATAATGAGCCTTTAACTCACTCAGCATGACTGTCATATCTTCAAAATGGATTTGTTAAGAGCCCTATTGGTACAAATGCTTAATAAATTCAATAATCTTTTAACGAAGTGCATTAGAGTGCTGAGTGCTGGTCTTACTGGATCATATTAGATGGACTTAAGCCATTAGAAATACAGCAGATGTTCCAAGGAGATGGGGAAGAATGGAGAGCTAGAACTAATTGGGAGCCTTTCTGGACTAGAATGGGGCAAGGGACCAAACTGTGAGGCAAAGCCAATTACAAAATCCATTTAAGTGTAACAGATGAAGGTCTGAAAGACTAAACTATTAATTAAGGGCAAGAGCATTAAAATGGAAAAGATGACCATTTAGCCTTAGCCCACTGATGCATACCCCCTGGCTAGTGAACTGGCAATCAAACTTTGGTATGGAGACCTTGATGGAACTCTGAAGAATTAAGAAAAGGTTAGAGCAGGAGCACGGTAGTCATGCATCCCAACTTTCAGTGACTCCTTAACTTCATAGCTGATTCCCGACAGCAAGGATTTCTTATGTTGCCTTATTACTGCACCCATATAGGTCTAAGACTTAAAGAAAAAGGCATGCTTCATCCAAGGCAAAATCAAATGAAAGCTGAGCTAAAGATTCAAAGCTAAAATTATCTAACATTAGCCTCCTGACCATTTTTATGGTTTAGCATCTGTAGTCTCTTCTGTGCACCTTTCTCCTGTGGACGCCTCCAGTCACCCTTACAATACTGTTTTCCTAGTCAATGTTTAAATTCTTGATACTCAGGGGTATCAAAGATAAGTCAGGAAGGTCATGTCTGTCTTCTATGGTTCTTTTTTAAAAAAATAATAATATCCATGCATTAATATAATGTATCATCTCAAAGTCTACATACTATTCACTCTCCATCAATTCTTTATCAGCCAGTCCTTCCTGCCATTATTCTCTCCTTTTAAAAATCCCAATGAGTTTACTTACTCCTACATATAAGTGCATGGAAATAACTTCTGATACCTTTAATTCTTGAAGGAAATGGATCCCTTCTTCCTTAGTGGCCATTACTCAACAATAATTTTTCAGGCAAGAATGGGACTTCATGAGCCCTTTCCTCGAACATGGTGGGGAAGATGGCTGGCTTTAACTTCTGTAAGTCTTATACAAACAATGCCAAGAACTGTAAGCTCATACACTTATTGTGCTGTCATATCTGCCAAATATTGTTTCATTGTGAATGTCTACTCCCTCTGCTATTACAGTCTTTCTACCTGTTCTTCTGCTATAACATCAGAACCTTATTGGGAGAGATTAGCTACAGATGTCCCATTTACATTTGAGTATTGCATACTCTTTTGTTCTCTGCATGTTCACTTGTGGGGCTGTGTACTAATTAGCATATACTAGACAAAAGAAGTGTCTCTGCTGAGGGTTGAAGGATTCATTAATCTGTGGGTTAAAAAAAAATAACTATAGCTCTCCTCAGTTGCCAAGAGAGCAAGAAGATCTTCTTCTATAAGCTTCCTCTCTGACACCATCCCTTTGTCTCAGATACCAAAGTTCAGAGGCACTTTCTCTTGGAAACGCACTTAGCCATACTGGTCAGGGAATTAGAGGCAATCTTCACTCATTCATGTCTACCATTTCCAATATACTAATCCCAACCATGTAGCAGACCACCTCTAGGGGCCTGTATTCCTATCTTCCTCCATTTCTTGGAGAGTTCACAGATACTCATGGAAGACTCTCCTTCTGGTAGATATTCTCAGACCACTACCTTCTAGCCTACCTCAAATCCTTCCTGTCAGTTTCTGATACACAGAATTACATTCTATCTGGAACCCCTAAGTGGCCTTTCCCAACAAGGACTTAGAAGCAGTCCCTACCAGTCAGCACACATCCACCATACTCTCCTCACAAACAAAGAGGGCAACAAAAACCAAGAAAGGGAAAACTGATCCTACAATGGCAAGACCAGATATCAGCACCCATAATTACAGTCATCCCAAACCCAGATGCTGAAATGTCCAAATAAAGACCCAATCAATAACAGCCAGTTCAATATGTCTTCATTAGAGAAACTCTACTATAGCAGGCCCCTGGAATGCTAAAGCACAAAGCAAGGATTTCAAAATAGATATTATGAATATGGTCAAGGACCTTAAGGAGGATTTGAATAAACCCATGAAATACCATGAAATTTCATGTAAAGAACTACATGAAAACACAAACATAGGAACAAAATAAAGAAAACTGTTTAAGGGATAAAGGAGGACATAAAGTCAATAAATAATGCCCAAACTGAAGTAAAACTGGAAAGGAAATATTTAAGAACTCAAGTAGGAATCTCAGAGGCAAGCATGACCAACCAAATACAGGAGATCGAAATGGGAATCTTGGGCATCGGGCATTAGACACAAGATACATCAGTGAGGAAAAAGAATGTTAAATCTACAAATATCCAGGCACAAAATAACAAGGAAATTGAGACAATATGAAAAAACTCAATCAACAAATGATAGGAATAGAGGAGAGAGGAAAAGAAAAACAGCAAGGTCAAAGGTTCATAAAACATTTTCAACAAAATAATAAAAGGAAAATTACTTAACCTTAAAGATGAGAGTGTATATCAAAGTACAAGAGGCATACAAAACATTAAATAGATTGGACCAGAAAAGAAGTTTCCCTTAGTTCATAATAATGAAAACACAAAACATACAGAACTTAGAAAGAATATTATCAGCTTCAAAGGGAAAGAGCCAAATAATATATAAAGGCAGACCCATTAGAATAACCCCTGACTTTTCAATGGAGATTATAAACTTCTGGATGCCCTGGCATAGGGGCTGATCTACAAGCTCTAAGAGACTACAGATGCTAACCCATAACACTATACCCAGCCAAATGTTCAATTACAATAGATGTAGAAAGAAAACTTTTTATTGGTATTTTATTTATTTACATTTCCAATTTTATCCTCCTTCCTAGTTTGCCCTTCTCAAACCCCCATCCTCCTCCCACCCCCTGCCACTTCTATGAGGATCCTCCCTGCCCACTCACCCACTTCCTCCTCACTTCCCTAGCATTTCCCTATGCTAGGGCATTGAACCTTCACAGGACTAAGGGCCTCCCCTCCCATTAATGCCAAATAAGGCAATCTTCTGCTACTTACACAGCTGAAGCCATGGGTCCCTCCATGCATGATCTTTGGTTGGTGGTTTAGTCCTTGAGAGCACTTAGGTGCATGGTTGGTTGATATTGTTGTTCTTCTTATAGGGTTGCAAAGCCCATCAGTTCCTTTCGTCTTTCCCCTAACTCCTCCACTGGGGGTCCCTGTACTCAGTCCAATAGTTGGCTACAAGAATCCGCATCTGTATCAGTAAGGCTCTAGCAGAGCCTCTCAGGAGACATCCATATCAGGCTACTATCAGCAAGTACTTCTTGGCTTAAGCAATAGTATGTGGATTTGGTGGTTGTATATGGGATGGATCCTCAGGTGGGAAAAGGGCATAATCGGGTGTGAGAGGAGATAGGGGAGGGTCAGGAAATTTAACAGAGGTCTATAGCAGTGGGGGTTGGGGAACTGGGGTTAGCCACCAGAAAGTCCCAGATGCCAGGAAAGTAAGAGACTCCCAGGACCTAACTGGGATGACATTAGCTGAAATACCCAACAAAGGGGAGAGTGAACCTGTAGAGACCATATCCACAAGTGAGGCATGGCCCCTGGTTGAGGGAAGAGGCCACCCACTCATCTCAAAAATATTAAGCCAGAATTGCTCCTGTCTAAAGGAAATACAGTGACAAGGAGTGGAGCAGAGACTGAAGGAAAGGTCATCCATGGAGACAGAAATTCAAGCAGTTCCTATGGATAAATTCAGCTCTGCAGGCATCACTAGAACAAGATAAAGAGAGTAACTGAACCCAAGAAAACAACGAATAAATAATTACAGATCAGTGGATATAAAAGAGGGGACCCACGCCAAAGAATCAAAATACATACAAAGCTCATTGGTAATTCCCAACATCAAGTATTTCAAATTGCCAATAAAAAAATCAGACCCCAAAACAGTATTTTTCTTCTGCTTTGTTAAAACAAACAAACAAACAAACAAACAAACAAACACATAGCATAGCATCAAGGATATACATTACTTTGGGTAAAATCATGGGAAAAGATATTCCAAGCTATTGGATGCAAAAAGCAAGCCAGTGTAGCCTTTCTAATTTCTGACACAGTAGACCAAACCAATACTAGTCAGAAGATAGAGGGAAGGGCGCTATCTATCCATCAAAAAAAAAAAAAAATACAGCAATAGAATATTTCAGTTCTGATAATCTCTTCACCAAACATATAGACACCCAAATACAGTAAAAATAAAACTACTAAAACTAAAATTCAGATATCAATCCTCACAGACTAATAGGGGGAGACATCAATACCCATTTCTGCCAATAGGCAGGCCACCCAAACAAAACCAAACAAAGAAAAACCGGAGCTAATGAAAACATAATCCAAAAGAAGCCAACATATGTTTATAGAACATTTCCCCTCAAACACCTCAGAAGCAAATGAAATTTTCACAAAACCTGGCCACATACTTGGATAAAAAGCAAATCTCAACAGCTATAAGAAAATTGTAGTAACATCCCATATTCTATCTGACCAGTATGGATTAATTCTAGGTATCAATAACAATAAAATCAACAGAAACTATCAAAACCCATACAAACTGAACAACTCACTACTGAACTAAAAAAAAATGTGTCAATGCAGAAATTGAGAAAGAAATTAGAAAATTCTAGAAATGAATGTAAATGAAAAGACAATAAACCCAAACTTAATGGGACACAATGAAGGCTGCTCTACAAGGGAAGTTAGTAGTACTAATTGTCTATATAAAAAATTGTAGAAATCTCATATTAGTAACTAAATGGCATACCTGTGAGTCTTAGTTAAAAATAATAACCAGTAAGAGCAGTAAAAAGAAAAAAATCAAACTAGGGCTGAAATCAATAAGTACAAACAAACAAATAAAACAAAGAAAAAAAATGATACAAGGACTTGGTTCTTCCTGAATTCAGTAAGAGTGACAAATTCTTAATCAAATTAACCAAAAAGCAGAAAGAGATATAGATTCACAAAATGAGAAAGAAAAAGGGAGATGTAACAACAAATAATCAAGAAATCCATTGACTCATAAGAATACTCTTTAAAAACTTGTATTCCACCAAATTAGATAATTTGAAAGAAACTCACAATTATCTAGATGTCTACCACCCACCATAGTTATATCAGGTCAGATACCCCTAGTGGAAAAGAAACAGTAATTAAAATTTTTCATCCACTAAAATCCCAGGGCCAGATGGTTTTATTGAATAACTCTACTGCACTTTCCAAAAAGGATCAACATCAATACTCCCGAAATTGTTTTACAAACTAGAAAAAGAAAAAAAAAAAAAAAAGAAAAAAAAAAAGCCTAATTCTTCTAACTAAGCACAGGTTCCCTGAGACCTAAACAAGACCCAACAAATAAAGATAATTACAGACTAATTCATCTTATCAAGATAGATGCAAATGCTCTTAGTAAAACACTTGCTACCTGAATGCAAGAACATATGAAGAATATCATGAATGATCAAGTAGGATTCATCGAGAGATGAAGGGATAATGCTTCAACACACATAACTGTAAATATAGTTTCCCACATAAAACTTCTGGGAGATTAAAAACCACATGATCTTCTCCTTAGATATAAAAAGGGCCTTTTACAAAATAAAACATATCTTAATGATACATGTTCTGGAAATACTAGCAATGAATGAGACATACTTTAAGAAAGTAAAGATATTTACAGTAACTATATAGCCAACATAAACCTAAGTAGAGAGAAACTCAAAGCAATTATACTAAAGTCAAGAAGAGGATAAGGGCCCTCACTCTCTAGATACCTTTCAATAAAATACTTGAAGTCTGATTCAGAGCAATAAGACAGCTGAAGGAGATCAAGGCGATATAACTGGGAAAGGAAGACATCTAAGTATCTTTCCTTACAGATGATATGATTGTATGCATAAGAAACTTAAAATCTGTATCATGAAACTCTTACCACAGATAAATGCTTTTTGCAAAGCAGAAAACAAAATTCACTTGTGAAAACAAGTAGACTTCCTATACACAAGTGACAAAGGAACTGAGAAAGAAATTAGAGAAATAATACATTTAACAACGGCCTCAAAATATATCTTAAGTAAGTCTAATCAAGCAAGTGAAAGAATACAATTTTAAGACATAGAAGAAAGAAGTTGAGGAAGATAGCAGAAGTTAGAAAGACTTTGCATGCTTCTGGATCAGTAAGATTAATATAATAAAACTTGTTACCCTATAAAGATCCATCTACAATTTCAATTTTATTCTGCTAAAACAATCCTGAGTTAAAAAAATACACTCTAATATATATATATATATATATATATATATATATATATATATATATATATATACAATTTTTTTTACTATAGTAATAAAATCAGCATGGCATTGACATAAACCAGACATGTTGATCTTGTGGGACAGGATTTAAACCCAATGGGAAAGTGCATTAATATTTTAATTTATATTCATGCCACCAGTGGCTATATCTTGCCAGGCCAATCATTATTAAAGTTTGCAATGTTCACATCTAGGCAAGATGGTTGATGATTTTTCTCTCCTAGTAGTTTGCACTGCACCTCCCAACTCTAGGAAAGCTAACCAGTATATAAAAAGGTTCCAAGTTGGTACCAACTCAATTTCTTTGTATTCTATGACTCAGATATTTGAATTCTTCAGCAATAGGGTATTAATCTGTAGTTCTGGGGAGTAACAGAGAGCAATGGCAATAGGCTGTAATATTTTGGGGGGATATTTATAAGATCCCATTGACCAAAATCTTGTAAAGAGGTAACTTACCTAGAATTGGATTTTTATTTGATAACTCTTATTGTATTAGAGAGGCACTGTCTCTTGCAATTGGGCAACTTTATGTGTGTGTATATATGTTGGATGTGTGTGTGTGTGTGTGTGTGTGTGTGTGTGTGTGTGTGTGTGAGAGAGAGAGAGAGAGAGAGAGAGAGAGTGTGCAAGTGTATAGTATAGTGAGTGTTTATAGTGTATGAGTATGTGTATTTATATCTGTATGTGTATATTTAAGAAAGCTTCCATAGTAGTATGGTTTGCATATACTATTAAATCATCTTCCTACTACACTGATACCTTAACATAGGAAAATCTTTGTGGTAGGGGACACTGGCAAAATCTTACAGGGTTGTAAGTACAATGTTAATCTTTTTTTGTGTTCCAAGGTACAGCAGAGTCTCATAGAAATCAACATAATATAAATAAATAGTGTGGTGTAGGCATAAACCAGGCTTCTGTTTATATATCGACCTCACCATTTCCTAAAAAATGCATTTACTCTCCTTTAAATTAACATACACACACACACACACACACACACACACACACACATACACACACACACACACACACACAAGACAAACATTCTGGCATGTGGTAAGTAATCAAAAGAACAAAGGAACTCGCTTTGTTCTTATGGCATTTAGATATAGGGAGAATTCACAGGATGGCACACAACTATCATCACTGTCACTCAGTAGGGTACGACCGAAGGACTGAGAGTTTCTGAAGGTTGGATTGGGATACATAATGAGTTTAAGACTAGTTTAAATTATTGAAAAAATGTCTGTCTCCAAAATAAAATACAAAAGAGAAAAGCTGTATCATAGTAAACTATGTTCTTAGCATCTATAAAATCTGGGGTTAGATACCCAGTGTGAGAAAGAAACTTAGGCAGAATCTTGTTTTCTTAGGTGCCATGAAAATTGCTATGGAGCTACATATATTGTCTAGACTAGCCAAGTCTTCCTTGGTCACAATGTTTCAATGACAATATAGGGTAATTCTTTGAAAAGTTTACCCATTTGAAACACACACACACACAAAGAACACTTAGAACTTTACTTGTCATAAACTAAGTCCTCCTCCCTCCCCCAATCCCCACACATCTAAGAAATTTTATCCCCATACACACATACTTTTATTTTTAAATAACTAAATTACATTACTGGGAAGCAAATGTAACCCCGTTTCTTCCAGCCACCTGTAAGGGTGGCCTTAGTCAAGCAAGCTGTCAAGTATGATCCTTCAACCAATTCCTTTACCCCTGCATGCCCTGCTGACCACTGCTGCTGACAGAACCTGGAAGATTTGGGTGATATTGCCCTCAATAGCACAATGGTTACCATCACAAAGGCCAGAACCCAGGCTGATTGTGAAAGGTTATCATTTCTTTTGCTGGTCCTATAATATCATCTCCTACAACACTCTGATGGTAGGGGAAGCAATATATATTAAACATTTCAACAACAGACTAGGAAAAGTTTGTTGAAGTATAACAAAAAATAAAATGTAAAGTGAGCCTACGTGTACCGTGTTCATTTCTGGGCAGCACCATAGGGTTGATCCCTGCTGGACTGGGCTCCTGAGTACATCCTTACCCCAACCCTGGGCTCCATACACAGCACTACCATTCTGAGTGAAAACTTCCCTAAATGTACACTATGCAATTCACATCCATCTTCTCAGAATTCCATCACTTAACCTATAACTAGGGACACGATACATCTCTCTGGGTTGGTGAGTCGGGGTAATGGATAGGGGAGGTGGGAAGAGTGAATTTTTTTTTTCTGGGAAAGTAGCAATGCATCCACCTTCCAAAAGAGCTAAAGGAGGAGTTAGCATCAATAAATGTCACATAGCATGCCAGGATTGGTGTTGAGACCTGGATTCAGATCTTCCTTGGGGCCACACTTGCTAGGTTACTAAAAAAAAAAAAACACATCGTTTTTTTCCCTGTAATTGTCCATACAAAGTTGTTTGGTCGGGTGAAGTAGAGTACAAACACACTCATTCCCAGAATACACAATAATTATTAGTAATAGTGAAGACTGTGGACAATAAAGATCTTCACATCCTAATAAGAGAACCAGAGTCTTCAAACCCTAAGGATTGCTGCTGTCTCCCTTTCCTCCTGCTGAGTTACAGGGAAGGTTGAATCCCACTATCCAGAGTTTACTTGTCCCACTATCACATACACTCCAGTTTTTCTTTGCATTTTATGATTTCATTTCTACATTTTACAGCCTGTTTATTTCACAGTTTAAAAGGAGCATGACCTTGAAGGCAAGCTTATATTTTAGCAGTTATCTAGTATAGATGTGGGTAGGGGTGGATACTTAGCAGAGTTTAAGTGATTGGAAAATAAAGTCAGCATTAGCAGGGATCCTTTGTTTCCTGCTCATTTACAGATAGAAATAAGCTGGCTTGTGGCACCTTTGAAAACAGTCACCAGATTCCATATAATAGGAAAAAATCCTTCCTTTCTACCCATTTCATGTCTTTCAAAGTATCCCTCCCTAAACAATGGTGTGGATATACACAGGCTTTACCACAGACCATTATCTCTGGCTTTCAAATTCTACCCTTCAGAGTCATCGTGAGACATCTTCTCCATAGCCCTGCTGTGGGTACAAAATGATCTTCTCTAATTGTGTTGGTTATTTTTACTATAAGCATTCATACTTTCAGGTTTTCACTTAATATTTGGTTGGCAGTTTGCTACTTACTGTTAGTCTGCTGCTCAATTCAGCCTTATTTTTTCCCTCCTAGAAATCCAGGTCCATGGCCTGTTTTGTTAACTGATTAAATTTTGTATGTGCTCATGACATGTTTTAAATCATATAAAACACCACAGATTGACTGAGGTAATCTGTATAACCTGACTACTCACAGCACGATCACTTTTTGGGATAAAACAAAAACTTCTCCCATGGTGTTTTGTGTTGAGTTCTATGGACTCAGAACTTTTCCTGGCTCTACCTTAAGTTCATTCTAATACCTATATAAAAATGCTTTTTTTTTCTCCCTTGTAATAACATTGATGTGGCCATTGGAATAGCTGGAGAAAACAAAACAAAACATGTCTCTGTGCTATAAGGTTTAAGTGGATGGCTGAAAGAAATGAAGATATTTCTTAAGGTCCTTTAAAGCTGGCCTCATACTGTCTAGCCTGGTGCTCAAACACCTTTTAAATCCCGTTTTAGTGCCATTTAATCCCCACAGAACTGGAGCAACATATTGATAGGATTGCACATCCGCCACCCACTCATTTGTCCAGCACTGAGTGAAGCGCTGCATAGCCTGGCTATCCAGCTTGAGCAGTTGGAGGAAGGGAGCCTGAGCAGCCATAAGGACAGTGAGAAACAGAATCTGATGATGCTGATTCTTTAGGCATTCACGAGATGGGCACAGGACACTGCCTTGCAATTCCTCTAAATGTCTATTTCACCACATATATAATTGAATTACATATCTGATTAAATCCCAAAATGGAAAAGTCTCTAGATAAACACTACTCTATGCTGACTCCCTCAAGGTGAGCTGACTCAATACCTCGCTGCCAGTTTTAATATGGCAATTAGTGCCAGCGAAACTCTATTTGCTTATAGACCTAATTAGAGATCAAGAGGGTGGCTCACTTTTGATAATTGCATGGCTGTGGCCCATCTATCAGCCATTGTTAAATTGTTGTTATATTAATGTAAAGCTTATAATCACTGCTGTTCCAAATTGAATAAAATGTTCTTGCCAATTCTCCAATGCAATTAATTTACATAAAAGCCTTTGGAACTGAAATTAAAATGATATACATCTTTGCGAAGGCTTCCGTTAAAACAAAGCTATGTGGTAAGGACCTCTGTAAGTCTCTCACCGCCCCCCCCTTGCATTTTTGTGTTTACTGGAACTAATGGACAAACAATCATTAAAATGTGCCTAAAACTAATTAAAATTGTTGTGCTCACACCTCATTTGCTATGTTCACTCATTTATTATTCGAGGCATTAATATTTCAGACTCTCTGTTTCAGCGTCCAGGGAGATTCCAGGCAGCAGAACAGGAGGTCAGCAGTTCCCCCTTCCTTCCAGGAATCTGCATATAAATTACATTAATCTCACTGTGGCATTTGATATTGGCTCCAAAGAAATGATGGCATAGGTAGTCTCATCTTTCTCTTCCTTCTGTTTAAACTAACTAAATAAAATGAAGCAAAGTCACGGACCACCAAAGGACCTGCGGCAGACAATAGCAAAGAGTATTACATAGGAGATGTCATCGTTATATTACCTTAAAAGTTCAGAAACAAGGACTTGTTATACACTGCGTGTTCAGTACCTTCCCATTATGATACGCAGAGACAGAATTGCTGGTGCAAAATTAGGGGGATGCTTCATAATTTCATTAAAAATGTGCAATTGATGTGACCAATGTAGCAGGGCCAAGTGAGATTTTTCAGCTGGTATGTCTACCATTAGATATCATATTAATAATGCATCTTCCCTTTTAATTTTATATTATTAGTCAGGTTGTGTTACCCAATTACCAACACCTACAGTTTATTAAAGGAGTAGTCTGAGGCAATGCCTCTTACATAATTTATCTAACTTAATCTATGCAACAATACTATTATTGTTACAGCTTTAATGTTTGATGAGAAACCCAAGCTCAGAAATACTAAGCAGCTTGCCCCAGGTCTCCCTTTGTTTGCAGAGGAGGAAATTAAGCTCTTGTGTATGTTTTTCAGGCTGGTTCTATGGGACCCTACTGCCCACCTTGAATGATTCATCCCCCTAAAGCAGACAGCTAATGATATTTTTCCTTCACAGGTCTCCTACACCATTCCCCCTACATCATCTGCACTTCAGTTCTTTGTCACCACCTTTTGCCATGGCACCATACAAAACAGACACTAAGTCTGGCACTGTGACTAGAAAGAACATGCGCAGAAGACGGCAGGAAAGCGGCTACAACCTTTGCATGGTAAAGCTCAGAATATTTGCTAATTCTTTGAATTAATAGGAGACAAGTTGTTTCATGGATCAAGGACCATATAAAGCTAGCATACTGGCAGTTTTGGAAAGGTGGAGGATGAGACAATCTTCTTTCTTGAAGCCTATTTCTAATTTTTGATCTACTGACTTCTGTGCTAAGTAACTGAATGAATGTGAACAAATCAGTCTCTCTTAGAGACTATTTTCATCATCGGCCAAAAAAAAAAAAAAAATAGATACTGTCTGGGCAGTTCAGAAATCATCTTTGCCGCTCTATTATCTATGATTTTATTGGAAGAACTTGAGCCTAGACAATGCCCATAACTTGCAGCTCATCAACTTGAAAATGAAATCATAAATGTGCTCAAGATTTGATTCAAAGGAAATTGGAAATTGAAAATTCCTGAGCTAATGCAGGTCAGATATTCAATTTTTAAAATACCTTTAAAGAACAGACTCATTTTGCCCAAGAAAAAGCACATATTTCAGTGTGTGCACATATACGTGTATAGCCCCTAGTATATTAAGGATTGTATCATAAATACATATGAGGACTAAGAATGTAAAGATGGGAGAGTGCTAGAAAATCATTTGTCTCAACTTCCCCCTTTCCTCCACAGCAAGAGACTCTGTAAAGCCCCAGTTTCTGAAGACTGGAGTTTTAAATCTACTTCAATGGTGGGTTTAAAGGAAAGAAATGTACAAAGGTACCAAGAGAGCTTCCTGTAAGTTAATGCATCCGAAAGTAAAAGAAAAGAACATTTTATAAAGTTGATAAACAGAAATATGTATAAATGGTAGAAAAAAGAGAGTTTGACCTAAATTGTCTTGAGAGATTAATTGCATAATTCACTCTGTTTGCTGTGCACAAGGAAGGATGACCAAGGGGCACGTGGACCTGAAGGGAGAGATGAGCATTGGGATGCTAAGGGGTTTCAGAGATGAGAAAGACTTGTTTTGTCTGTGACCAGTCTATGATGGGACTCAGATTAAAGTATTTGGTTAAAAAAATTAGTGTTACTGTAGCTACTTAAGCATATTTCAAGTAATGGGAAGGGGGGAAGGGACTCAATGTAATAAAAAAGAAAAAGTGTTTTTACAAATGAAGAAACTGCCAAAACAAGAAAGCAGACAAAGGTCAGTGAGTGAATCTTGGAATATCCCATGATTCACTGCTGGGGACAAGAGGCTCTAGGTGATGCTTCTCCTTTCATTTCAAACTTTATAAAGATGAGGAAAAAATAAAAGAGATGATTGTATGATAACGAGAATCATTATGGTTAAGGCTGTGAAATTTGTTATCTTGTCTCATAGGCAATGAAGATACAATGAAACAAAGATAATATTTAGAACTTAACTTCAGAGATATTAATGAGCTGGCTAGCTAAGATAGAACAAACAAAAAACACATATTAGTTTAAAAGGAAGCAAAGGGCCAGAAGGACTGGCTTAGCCAGAAAAGGTGCTTGCAGCCAAAACTGAGTTTTATCCCTGGAACCCAGATGGAGAGAACAGACTCCTCCATGTTGTCTTCTGACCCCTAGCCAACATTGATCATATCAATAAAACATGAACACAACAGATCAAGTGTATACACACCCCGACACCCCCACATACCCACACACCTACACACCACTACACCCCCTCATACCCACAAACCTACACAACCCACACACCCAAATATACCTACACATACACAACCCACATACCCCTACAGACACCTAAACACACCTATACATGCTTGTACAGCCCTAAAGACACCAAAAGACCACTATACAAACTTGCATACCCCTACATATCCCTACATACCCATCCACATATTTCTTCATAGCAAACACACCTTTCTACACACACACACACACACACACACACCTACATAACCCAAAGACCTCTACACACACACACACACACACACACACACACACACACACATAATATATATATATATATATATATATATATATATACCCAAACATAGCCCACACACCCTTAAACATGCAAACACATACAGAGAGAGAGAGAGAGAGAGAGAGAGAGAGAGAGAGAGAGAGAAGAGAGAGGAGAGAGAGAGAGAGTTTTTATTTAGAAAGAAGGCAAATGGAAACTCATTAGGGTCAAAGGAAAGAAACTCAGAAAGTGAGTTAAGTCATGTTACTTAATTATAAAAGACAGACAGAAAAGAAGAAAGATGAAAGAAAGAGAGAAAAAAAGAAAGAAAGAAAGAAAGAAAGAAAGAAAGGAAGGAAGGAAGGAAGGAAGGAAGGAAGGAAGGAAGGAAGGAAGGAAGGAAGGGAGAAAAATACCCCTAAAAATGAACAAGAAGATATATTAGGAGAAAGAGGATGAGAAATTACCATTGTTGAGTGAGAAGAGCTGAGTGGCTGTCTTCACTCAGCTAGAGGTTTGGAAAATAATGGGTAGAGAAGAGCACCACTAGCGTAGCTGGGACAGAAAGGTCTACCTTCATGGCTCCTGACTGTCCCATGGAAAAATCAAGTTAAATTAAAAGCTAAATTCATGTCATACCTACACACATACACGGACACACACAAACATACACACACATGCAAGTTGGGAGCAAAGCAGAATTTATGTACTGAAATTTCAATTTTAATAGGTTCATTAGTTTCATAGTTTCTGAGACACAGGGTAGACTTTACCAAGAAATAAATTTATAATAAGTTGTATTACCTCACATCTTGAAAACTCAGGAGGAATAGAAATGGTAACCCATGTTTAGATGGTGTTAGGATTGGGCAGTCCCCAGCTTGCCTGAACTACCAGCCTTTCCTCCTCTCTGGCTCAGACTTGGATTTCAACTTTTGTTTCTCTGGCATCTGACTTTCTGATGTGCTCTATCCCTCTACCCTCACTTTACTCTCGGAATGTCATCCTTCTGCCCTAGTAGACTGTGCCTTCCTTTCATCCACTGATATGTCCCTGACTCTTCCAGGCCTGGGAAGATTTTTTTTTTTCTTGCAAGATTTTATAGAAATTTAAAGCAAGAAAAAAAAACTTTCCAGGATTGGAAGAGTCAAGAAAATTTTCTAATAAAATGGTGAGTAAACCTCAAATTTCTAATAAGAAAAAGTGAGTGAGTCATGTCCGTTGTTTGGAAGCACAGCAGATATGAGGGATGGAAAAGGGAGGTATGAAAGGAACAAAAGAAGAAATTCAGGATGGGGAGAAGCACAGAGAGAAAGAGGAAGGGCAAGCTCATGCTGCTTCATACTCTTGTGCCAATGGTCCTAATATTCCAAATATCACTGTAAGGACGAGGGCCGCTCCACAGTTAGTTTCTGGGTGTGTGGAGCATGAGAAGATACGGGCAATAGTATCAATGTTTCTTGAATCAAGGTTGTGTCTAGTATTGCTTCAGGTATTGATCTGACTGGGGTGCTGAGGGAATGAAGAAAAGACTGACACACAGATACATAGAAAAGCTGGAATGTGGTAGATTAGGTTCTCTCATGGTTAAGCCACAGCATCTGAGAAGCAACCAGCATGTTTGTTGTGCAGTTTAGCAGGGAGACAGAAATTTTCCATACAGCTAAAGAAGGAGGTGGTATTATTACACATAGGATAAACAAGAATTCAGGGCTATTGTTTATATGAGGCAGGTTTTGCTAATGTTGGGAGGAGCAGACTCTAGAAGGGAAGGGGCAGTCTTCAGGCTGTAAGCGTCTGAAGGAAGAAAGCTACTGTGGACATTTTATGCATACACTGTCAACATCTGTACTCACACAAGAGCAAAGTTTTGGCATCCCTCTGAGACTCCCCTAAGGCAACCTTTGCCACTCCCTTATATCTAAGGCACTGAAGTCCAAGATGTGACTATGCCTGCCAAACAATGGGCATCACCCAGGAGTTAACTTGTTCCCTACAGTACAATCTGAAGCAAACAGCTGCAATTAATTATGAAAGTACATACTTCAAAGTATCTTTGTATTAAAATGTCCTTTGAAAGTTAGGAAACTAATAATACTGCTTAATTATTTTTAATTCCTAGGAAAAGTCAAAGTAGATAATTATGTGTATATCTGTGTGTATGAGTATGTATTATTCATATATTGTTCACCAAGAAATCTAAACATCTGGCAACTACTGTTTGAAACTTACTTCTGTACTTCTGCACTTACTTCTGTTTATCCAGTTTCTACTGCTGCCACTAAATCACAATTCCAAGGCACACTCCATGTCTCCTTACTGTATTATGACACAATTACAGATAAGAGTCTCAAAGGCTGAGAAATTCCAAGTCAAAGTGCTTTGATTTCTAAGACTTTCCAGAACCTTTATCCAGAGAACATATGATTTGGCATATCAACAAGGTAATGCACTATGGGGCTTGTAGGCAGTATGTTTTGTTTTTTATTTTTGTTTTTGTTTTTCTTTTTCTTTTTCAGTGGCCCTTCTGCCATGGAAAATAACCATGTAGGCTTATTCTTGTCCCATTAATTCTCCACTAAAACACTATCCTGGCTCCAGTTCCTCCATCTGCTTTCACTACCTACATTATGGGCCAGGTCCATAGCATCTTCAACCTGGACTCCTCTTCTGTCCACCTTACTCTTTCTTCTCAGATTGATTGAGCTCAGATTGTTTCTTCACATAACAGTCAGCATGACTGTTTTAAAACCAAAGCCATGCCATGTCCTCTAGATACAGTTATGCAGTGGCTTCTCTTGATAAAGGAGAATTTAACATGGTTTGTCCATGATCTTCATGGTCTTCCCTGGTCCTCCATCCTTCATTCCCTACATCCTCGTTCCCACATCCCTGAATCATTTGCTTCCAGCTGTTCAGCCAACAAGCATGCTCATTCCTGCCCCAGAGTCCCCACATCTGTGGCAATCTCTGTCTGAATGTACTTTACCAAGAGACTTCCTGGAATGTCTACTTGGTTTACATTACTGTCCTCAGCTCTCACCTCTCTAAGCCCATGGTGTATACAGTAGCATCCACATTGGCTCTGTCTCCTGACCTAGTTGTGTTTTGTTTCAAAGCACTTTCTCTATTTTATATTCTGTTTATTTATGTTCTGTTAACTCTCCTTAAGCAGCAGTTCCTTCCTTCCGGGTAGGATTCTGCCTGAATATTTTTTTTTTTCAGTGACATTTCAATACTGCCTTTTTTTACAGGATATGCATAGAATAAATGTTTGTTGAGTGCATATTTTAAAGTCAAGGTATCTTTTCCTGGGAATGATAAAAAAAAAAAAAATAACAGCAAACTCTTTCTTTTCCTAGAAGTCATGCTGACCTCCTTTTTTGTCGATTAGAAAATTGCAGCAGAATGTTTCTTCAGACTTCCTCCTTGCTGATTTCAGATGTGTTCCAATCATGTTTTTCTTGATTAAACATCCTTTCTTCCTAAAAGTCCCTTACCTATACAGGCTAATTTGATAGTGAGTTATTTGAAATAACCAGTCTCACTTGTTTATTGAAAAAAAAAAAAAAAAAAAAACCTTGATTTTTCTGAGTGAGATTTTAAATGGCACTGATGGTGCTATGGTCCTGTGCAGAACATGCATATTAACTGCACAGTTTGGAGACTTTATCTTTTGGAGACATTGTCTTATTATGTAACTCAGGCTTGTCTCAGACTTACTTCTATTTCCCAGGCACAGTTAACCTGTTTTCAAATACTGTAGGTGTGCAAGACCATGTGTGGCCACAGAATACATTTTTAATATTCCTGCTTCTTTAGTTGATAAGGGGTAAATATTTTGTCTCTCATGAATCTTTACACTTAGAAATTAGGACTTTTCAAGTTGGAATTAAAGACAAGCTACATGTGTTATTTAAATGTTGTCTCAGGCTCTACACTGATAAGTTTTCATCAATTAAAAATATACTCTCACTAAGAATGTTAAGTAAAATGGAACACTCCAGGTGTTTGCCAAAGCTCTGCATGCAAAATTAGCATGCAAATGTTAAGGTCTCGCTGTTGGTGTCTCTGTCAAGTCTAACTATCAGGCATCAATATCTAATCAAATATTCTTAATGAGGAAAGTCTATGTGGGTTCAATATGATTTAGCCTATGAAGCAAGGCATTGATTCTTCTATGAACAAACTCAATACCCAGCAAGATCCACCACCTGTGGTTAGAACCTAGTGTGTCCACTGTGCCCCCGACTGTTCATAAACACAAATGCTCTCAAAACATCTCAGAATTCTGTTAATTAGCGTTTAAGAATATTAAAAAGTAATTCTTGGTTTCTGTTTCATGTTGTAACAAATGGGAAGTCATGGTTTTAAAATAATGACAGTGGGAGTGACACTGATCCTGGTCCTTGCACACCAGAGCATCCCATTTACAGAAAACCTTCTGTCTGAGGCGACGTTGAAGGCTGGAGAACAATGACTAGGACTGAAGACTGAAGAATGGCTGCCTACTTCTGGTTCTGAAGAATACAGCATTTCCTCTCTGTAATTATGGGGCAAATTGTTCACTGTGTTTCTCTATAACTGTTTCTCACTTCATATGGATATGCTACCAGATGATTTTGAAACTTAGATTAATGACTCTATAAAGTTTTCACTACATTTCTGACTGGCTCTTACCAATGTGCCCAAGATATTTGAAATATATAAGTAAAAAATGGCATTTTCTAGAAAAGGAGAGAAATCTGAACGAAATGGTGTTTTGATAAAATAAAATTATAGTATTTATTTTGTGATGGCATTGAGATTTTAAAACAAAACTTCCATCTCTTCAACCAGCAACATTCATTAAGTCAGAATGTCCTTTCCAGTAACGGTACAAATGGCAAAGCGTAAGGTTAATGATGTGCAGACATTTTATTAACAATACATGACCGAAGCATGCACCTCTGCCCACTTGAGTTACTGTAATAAGATACCTTAACTAGCAATTTTGAAACAATAGAAATGTGTTTCTCTTGGTTCTGAAATGTGGAGCACCTGCATAAGACCACAGTACACATGATGTACAGCTAGGGCATTCACTCGGTTTTCAAGAGGGCAACTCTCACCATAACACAGAAGCCTAAGGAACAGACATACTCCATTCCCTTTATAGCTCCATTAATCACTCATAAAAGGGTAAAGACTTCATAACCCAATCACTTAAAGTCTATACTCTGGTGGTTAAGTTTTCAATGTGCAAGGTAAAAGGACACAAATATTCAAACCAAAGAAGCTGGCAAGTACCAGCTTGTACAAATGGGCATACCTGATTGAATAATGAACCCCTTCTATGGGCTCTTTGATGCTTTCTTCCAAATACCCATCCCCTGTTGTGTGATCTGCTTCTTCCATTGAGACACAGAGACCCCATATGATTCAGGGAACAATAGGCAGTGTTGTCTTCTCTTCTACTTATTCAACACAATTCTGCTTCCTGTTTTTAATACTTTTTAGATTGATACTGAATGCTATAAACTTCTCAGAAATAGTATGACCATGAAAGAAAGATAGGCTTCTGAGAGAAATGAAAGAAATTAGAAGAATCTTCAAAGAAAAATTATCCCTCTGGGTCTAATTTCAGAACTGTACTCTCCTAACACAAAAATGAGAATGCTTGTAGGGTATCCTTGTGATGAGTTTTGTTAGTCCTTACATTATATGAGTTATGTTCATTCAACTGGTTATCCATAAATATCAATGTACTTGAAATCAAGTAAAACTGAAAATTACATTACTTATCAGTTATCTGTTAATATCAATCATGTTACCTGTCATTTAAGTCAAATTCATTTTCTTCTTTAGTGTCTAGCAAAGAGTAGCTTTGTGTCAGCCAAGGAAATGAAGACTTTCCCAAAAGAGACAGTGAAGGACAGCACTTTGATATATTGACTTCTGTTTCTTTGGAGATATGCTCAGAAGCAAACAATTGTGATATGGTCTTTTCTTTTTAGTTTTTGAGGACCCTCCATACTATTTTCCCAAGTGGCTGGACTAATTTACATTGCTAGCAACAGTCTCCATGACTTCTTCATCCACATCTTTGTCAGCATTTTAGGGTTTTGATTTCTGATTATAGATCTAAGCAAAGTGAAATTATATCTTGAGTGGTTTTGATATGCAATCCATTCAGGGTTTGTGGTATTGACAAATGTTTCAGATATTTGTTGTCCATTTCTTTACCTTATTGTGAGAAACATTTGTGCAGATGCTAGTGCATTTTCAATCACTTCTTTTGATATTGGTTAAGGAAAAGATGCTGCAAATAACTGGGGGAACCAAGACTGCCAGACAACGCAACCCTCTTCCCTCGGAGAGGCTTCACTTTAACTTGGGGACCACAGTGAAAATTGTCTAATTTTAAGATTCTAGGAATTTCCTTGACAGGTAGAAATAAAATATGTTACAAAAGAAAAAGAGAAAATTCTATATATAGTCAAATGATATTTGTCATTTTTTCCAGAGGTTTTTTTTTTTTTTTTTTTTTTTTCCTGGCTATTAGTATTTCTAAATTTCTTTTTAGGTTTTACATGTCTAACACCATATCTTTGAGAGACAGGATAAAATACAGAAAAATATACGATAATAATGTGGTGAAAAAACACATTTTCATAACTCAGAAAAGAGGTCACTTAGAATGTGATTCAGTATGCAGCAGAATGGGGAAATCTAGGTATCATCTGTAATGTGCATGCTTCCAGTTCATCCATACTTACTAAATGTTACTTACATATAAACATCATTGCTTTAAACTAAGTACTATTCTTCTTTAAGAAGGAAAAACACCATAAACATTTTGGAAAGTGTGTCTTTTGTCATAATTTTCAAGGTGTTAGTGTGAGTAGTTTTGCTTTTAAAATGAATAAGAAAACAGAAAGAAGATTAAAATAGCTGTATGGAATAGAGAGTATAATTTGAATTTGCATAGAGCTGGCTGGCTAATATAGCTGTTGACAGCCTGTATTGTGTTTCTCTGTTTCTATATGATCAAATGTAATTGCTTTAGACACTAATAGCAACAGCTCTACAATAAATGCCATTTCTAGATCACCATGTACATATAGTGAGTTTAAGAGAACTTATTGCATTAACTGGTGACTTTATTATTATAGACAAAAGTTTCATGCAAAAAAAGTAAATGCAATTTTCATCTTAGTGGAGTTCAATGTCCAGTATCAAAAGAACAAAAGAAAATGCAAAACTTGTTAGTGAATAGGGCTACTGTTCAGCACATAATCTGTAAGCATCTGCTTCCTCTAACCAAACAGGACACTCTAACCCAGACCTAGCAATATACCTACCTCTATTCTCCAGAATACTACTCTGAATTCTACATTTCTTCTTTATATAGTTATCTTGAGAATGATTAGCAGAGCAATCAAACTATACAACAGAACACTGGTTTTGGAAAGAACCCAGTAGTGTCACAATGTACACTACTGTATAGTCAATAGATGAGAGCACAGGACACACTAACCACGCAAATTCATCTCTTCTCTTTTGAGAGTCATGTGGAATAAAAACAAGAGAAATACTTCCCTTGGTGTGTGTGTAAATGACTCCACAGTATTTGCAAATATCATGCTGATAATGCTTGCTAAGCTTCTTCAGAGGCCAGGGTGTTTGCAAACTCACTTTCCCCTTGCCTAGGACTTCACAGTGGGATGCACAATTTTTGTATATAATGCAGGATTCACTGGCACTGTAATTTGGAAAATTTTGAAAATTGGACAGAGTGTCACCTTGCTCCGGTAATTTCTCCTTAAAAAGCAAAACTCATTCTTTGAGTAATTCGATCATGTTTCCTTTTCTCCCTGAGTAAATGAGAAAGCTGGACCAAAGCACATTATATCTCCATCTGGCTGAATCCTGAAAGTCTCGCCACCCGCTACAATTGCTTTTCACACCACCTCACATGAACCAGAGGCACAGCCATGAAACCCTGGAAGCCTTGGACACAAAGGCAGCTCTGGCCTACAGCTGAACTTAATAAAACAGCTAATGTCAGAGCCCGCCAGCAGGCTTCCCAGGAATGCCACTAGCTCTGAATCTTTGCACTGCAGCCATGCATGTGGTATTTCATCCCTCTCCCCATGCAGAACCATGCCATCTGTTACAAGGCACAGATATGCCACATGCCAGGTGACAGTTCCCTTTCAATTCCTTGTTTGCATTTACTGGGCAGTGCACTAACCAGGCAAAGAACATGAAGAGATTTGAGCCCCTGTTTTCGCCAATTTCTTCTTCTAGCACTGCCTTTAAACAGTTGTGAGTAATTTATGGGTACACATCTTAGAAATAAATTTGGAGATGTGTAATAAAAGATCTAAGCATTGACATTCTAATAAACCAAAGGGTAACTATGTAGTAGATTAAAAAAAATGACTAGTCATTAAATCAATAGTACTAAGGTCTGATGGAGCCATGGGAAGTGAATAACACCATAAACGTTAGTATTGACTTCAGCATGGGCACATGCTATTATTATCTGTGGGAAAATGATGGTCAAATCATTTAGATAGGAAAAACAAACAGAGAGACAGATTCTGAAGAAGTTTCATGCTTACATCCATGTTGGATATGGACTGTGTTCTACACACACACAGAGCAAAGGATTTGCAGTCATATTGAGAATGCTGTGGTAGGGCCAAGAGAAAACTGAGTTAATATCACTGATAGAGATACATATGTATCTTTATATTCAATTCAACTTATAGACAGAAGTATATCTACAAACATCTATAAAGGTCTTGAGCTTTATATTTATATATGAGTATAGAAGACAGAAGTAAGCTACAAGACCCATCAAATTGGTCAGACAGTCCCTGAGTAAGACTCCCCTGGGATGGGGCATGTTTGATTAGGGAATCAAAGAAGCTGTACTAAAAAGCAAAACAGTTATTTTATTGCCTATTATATTTTATCCATGCTAAATAATTTCCTTAATATTATTTTTGAGGGTTGTGAGTGCCAGGAGTGAGGCTCCTTGACAATTTTGATTGAAGCAAATTTGAATCTGCAATGAAGATGGCATGCAAGTATCAGCATGGTAGAAATTTATTTTCTCCATCTATAATGAGTTTGACAGTTATTTGAACATAGACAACTTGCCTGCTAGTTTACTGTCCCTGAAATTAACTGATAAATAATAGATTAAAATTCATTAGACACTTAATAGGCTTCCTCTGTGTGCTGTGACCTTTTATTAACAATCCCATCTTTGACATCATAGACTTTCTATGCCCCTCACTTCACTGAAACTCATCCCAAAATCTGGTAATAGTATCCCTGACTGGGCTTCATAAAGGCTACTTTGGCAAACACATGGATGTCTAAAACTATTCATCTGATTTCACAATTCTTCCTGAAGTGTATTCATTCCTGGCCTCCCATTCTCTGCTCTGACAAATGAGTTAAGCACTGATGCCTTGTGATTCTCACCCTGGTATATCCCAACCCTCACTGCTACCTCACACTTGAGTAACCTCCTGGTCCTCACTGGTCACCCTGGTCTTCAGCCATTTCTCATACCTGCGGTGCCTTCTCTTATCATCATGTGTGCTATTCCACTGTAAAACGTTCTCTTACTTCACAGCAATGTGCTCATGTGGTCCCTGTTAATTCCTTGTAGCATTTACTACAATTTCGAATTTATGCTAAGTCTTTCAGAATTAAGGAAATATCTTCCTTTCAACCAGTTTGCAACTTTCCTAAAGACAGCTTAGTTAACCCAGGATACAATGACAAGCTAGGTGATCAAAGAAACACGGGAATCTGCAAATCAAAATAACTGTTTTAGATTTTAATTTAAAAGAAGCAATAGTCCTTGAAATTTTAATCTGCTAGTTTCATGATCTGGTTGACATTGGAATATGATTCCTATTGCTTCTTTAACCTCAGATGTGTTTGTGTGTGCTGCTTGCATATGTACCTTAGTACCACGTGCATACCTGATGTCCGTGGACGAAATAAAAGTACGTTGCGTGCCCTGGGACAGNCAGAGGTCTGTGGCAGTTGGCGCACGAACGGGGGACTTCAACCCTGGACAGGTCGAGACACCGGAGGAGGTAAGTCTTTCCTTCTTTCCTTCTTTTTTCTTCTTTTCTCTATTTTTCTCAGGCAAAGATAGGATCTCGTCACCGTGCTGCAGACGGGCTGGTAGTTAGACCAGTTAAGAACGAGTAATCTTTTATCATGAGGCAAGCAGAATCGAGAGGGAAAAAATTGTTTCTGTCGGTCTTTAAGCACATGCTGTCTGGCAGAGGCCTAAAGGTCTCGGATAAATCTTTGCAAGAATTTTATGAAAACGCCAATACTTTGTGCCAAGACCTGATCAGACCAATCCGCAAGACGGGTTCCCTACAAGATTATATTAAAGAATGTATAGATGCCTCACCAGCAATAGTGGAAAGCTACGCTGTAGTAAAGGGAGAGAGACATTTAGCGCCGAGTTTAAGAAATCAAGTTACATGTTTCAGTTGTAAAAAACTGGGGCACCTGAGGAATATCTCAGGGAACAAATGCAATCCTTTGGGTCCCTGCCCTCATTGTGGCAAAGGAAAGCATTGGAGAAATAAATGTAAATCAAGTTCCATAAGGGACTCCGCTCACATAAGAAGCGGGCAAGGCAAAAGTACTAGAGGGGCAGTCTCTTAGCCCCGTTCAGGTGCTGTGTACCTAATTATAGGACACAGCCCCAGTTATAAGAAAAACTTCAAGTTGTGAATTCTAATACTCTAGATAAAATTAAAAGCTATGGTTAAATCATGGTTAAAGTATAAAAAAAGACTTCATATAGGTCAAAATATAGGTCAATTTTTATTGTTACCGTATTCAAAACTTCCCAATCATACATTGTGCCAAAAAATTCATAGATAAAACTTTAATTAGAAGTTAGGAAATTATCTCCTCAAACATATATAATTCATTTTGTAGATTTTTTGTTGGTTGCAGAAAGTTGAGATCAGACAAAACAAGTTTTGCAAATGGTAGTAAAATGTTTGAATAAGTGTGGGCTGATGATAGCTTCAAAAAAGATTCAGCAAGGTAAACTTTTAAGCTATTGAGATATTTAGTGTATAGAGATCGTGTGTTTTCTCACAGAATTGCCATCAGATTAAATAAATTAGAAGATTTAGATTCCTGCCAAAAGCTGCTAGAGAATTTTGGGTTTAAATCCTGGCTTGACAAACCGCCTCTTACAAGCAGGAAAGGAAAGGAAAGGAGAGGAAAATGAATTTTGGAACTCTCCCAGGGACAGAGAGAAATCGGGGGACGCCCTGTTTAATTCTCTCTGGCCACTAGAAGAGAAGTTCCATATGTCTTGTCTTATGTTTGGTGCACCAATCTGTCCATGTGTCAATTCATGTACGTTTTTTGTTTCAAAGTCTGAATGATTGTCTCATTGTCTAAATGACTGTTCAGTGTTTCATGTTAAAAAAGAAAAAAAAAATGGTTAAAACTTTACCTGCTGATTCACTCTCAGTTTACACAGCGGAGGCTGAGAGAGGCCCTGCACTTTAGCCAAAAACTTAAGCAAAACAGGTACAGTCCTGCTGAAAAACTGTCTTTACAAAAGTGTCTGCAACCTCTTAGTTCTAAGGCAAATAAGCTGATATATTTTTCATTGAAAATTCTCTACAATCGTGATTATTATTGTGTTTAGCAAGTGACAAAGTGCTTTTTTTTATCTAGAAACAGTAAAATTTTTTTTTGGTCTAAATTCGTACGATTTGTATAACAAAAAAGTTGGCTTTAATTCGTAACTCAGTGTTGAAATAATTTCACGTGGCATAAACAAGCCCAGATAACTAGGCCTCAAGGATACTTCTAATTGAGATAATATTTTATGTAAATTTTATCCTAGAAACTAGACTTACTAAAGATTCAAAGCAATGTCTCTTTAATTAAGCATTAAAATCTATACTGTCATACATTCATGAATTGGCAACCAAACTTCATAACGTGATAGTGATGTTTTTAATATTGATTTTAAAGATGAAAAATTGGGTTTTGTTTTCCTAAAGTTGTAGATATATTCTTATATTGCAAAAGAAACTTAAAAATTCTAAAATCTGTCCTTATTACAAGAGGAGCAAAGTTCAGAGCAGCCTCAGGGAAGCTTAAAGGCTGTTTCTTGTGTTTAGCAAACCTAGACTAAGAAAGTTCTTGGGATCTCACCCCTCCCTGCCTTCAGGGGGATTTCTTTTTAGCTAAACATTTGTTTCAGATCTACCCAGGTATTGCTAATAATATGGTTTAAACTTAAGATTTATAAAAGGTCTATCAGGCTATAGAACCTATACAGGCATTACAAGATGGCTTGCGTACTTCATATAAGATTATTATGGATTTGAAAGTTTGTTTTTTCCTTTGCATCCTGATAAAGAGCTTGATTCTAGTGAGCTTGTAATCACTGGAAAATTTTGCCTTTAGGTATGGCTAATAGCCTTACAATATGTGAGAAATTTTTATTGTTTTTGCTTCAATACAGGAAGCTAAGAGTTTGAATTTTTCAGTGTATTGTTTCTTAAGTGAAAAGTAATTTATTAGCAAATGCCTCTAAACATTTACTTCAAATCTTTGCTGTCACGTAATGAACTTTAAAGTCCTAGAGAGTAGTTGTTGCTCCATAAGATTCAGAGGCAATGTCTTTTAATATTTAAGGTTCTAGTTAAATTAGAAAAATTGTGGTACAAGAAAATTTAAGAAAAAAGGGGATGTTGTTTATTACAAATTATTTTCAAAAGCTTCCGGATGTTAATTAGCTAAGACCTCATCTTAAACTCACCACAGGTGAACTTAAGCGTTTGTTAGATACTATCAAGTAAGATTCAAATTAACTGGTGAGAAACAAAAAAGCTTTACAGAAAGTAGAGAAAGCTGTGATCAATTGGTATTAATTATAATCAGTGGTAATCAAATATTAGGTACATATTCTAGTTATTATTAAATGTGTCCACAGCCATTCTTTGGCAAAGAAAACATTGTCTTTTTGCGTCTACAATTGAAGTTTTAACATTCTATTACAATGCTAAAATTTAGATACCAAAAACCTCATTGTTAAGTGAGTGCCTTATAGTATTCCACAACCAGACATGCATATACCTAAGTGGAAGTGAACGGATCCACTAATTGGCACATGACATGATCCTGAACAGGAAGTTAATACGGGGGGAAAGGGGGCAATCTTTGTGTTTTTTCCACAGAAGCTACAGGAACATGCTAGCTTCCAGAATGATTCATGTGAAGGCGCTGACCTGTGAGTTCCTGAGTGCCCTGACAGTGGTGACAGGAAAGCTGTATTGAGTGCACAGAGAAGGAGGAATCAAGGAGAGCAGACACTTGCAAACAGAATGAAGAAACTCTTCCTATCGCCCATCGCCACAGACTGCAGCAATGAGAGCTGACCTGGTGCCGACTTAAAATAAAAAACAACTAAAAGCTGACTCGTGAGGCAGAGAGACTGGTACAGAGAATGGACAAGATGTTTGTCAGAGACAATGTTTTTGGTCATTTAGGCCAACTCCCCTATAGCTGTGAAAGCTTGTGTACATCACCCATATGCTATATTGTTGGGTAATTTTGATAGAGTTAAGATGACCAATCTTGGCAAATCTTTTCATATTAGTTGTAATTCTTGTCAATTAACAAATTGTGTAGATCCTAATTTAAACAAGGAATCTGAGGTGTGATATTGTTAAAGAGACCTGCTTATGTGTTACTGCCTGTTGAGTTAGGAAATAATCCTTAGTTTGAGGATTCAGGATTACAAACTTTAAAAAGGTTAAACGAACTTATAAGACCAAAGAGATTTGTTGCAGCTCTGATTTTAGGAATTACTGCCTTAATAACAATTGTAACCTCTTTTACATTGTCTACCACAGCATTAGTTCAACAGCTGCATACCGCTCATTTTGTTAATGATATGCACAGGAATATCTCTATAGCCTTGTCAGAACTGCACATTATAGATAAAAAATTGGAAGCAAAAGTTAACGCTCTAAAAGAAGTAGTGTTAGCGATGGGACAAGATATTGCTAATATTAAGGTTAGGTTAGCTACTAAATGTCATGCTTCATTCCAGTATATTTGTGTCACACCTTTACCTTATAATTCAACCACTGATTGGAAAAAAAAGACTAAAGCTCATTTGCAGGGAGTATTGAGAGATACAGATATTTCACATGATATGGAACAGTTAAAAGCAGAAATTTCAGATATTATTAGAAGTCACTTGGACACTTAGAACATTGATGAATTGGCGAGAGATTAAAAAATAACCTAAGTGCCTTGAATCCCCTGGATTGGCTTCAATACATAATCCTGCTTGCTATTATTATCGACATTACTTTACTGGTAATCGTTGTGTTTCCAATTATCCTTAGAGCTCTGCTGAGATCTGTAGCCACGACGAAGCGGGACGTTCTGGAACTTCGGCTGAGAAATAAAGAAAGGAGCAGAATGCTCCACACATCCCAGTGCAGAGCTTGGCAGGCCTAAAAACCTACAAGCACTCATGAGACACATGGGTTTCAAAAGGAA
>LR750780.1:180648-205757 GCA_902729485.2 Mus minutoides
GATTTTAATTTAAAAGAAGCAATAGTCCTTGAAATTTTAATCTGCTAGTTTCATGATCTGGTTGACATTGGAATATGATTCCTATTGCTTCTTTAACCTCAGATGTGTTTGTGTGTGCTGCTTGCATATGTACCTTAGTACCACGTGCATACCTGATGTCCGTGGACGAAATAAAAGTACGTTGCGTGCCCTGGGACAGGAGTAACAAATTATCATCTTCAGCCATGCTGATCCAGGGAATCCAACTGAAGTTCTCTGGTAAAACCGAGCTCTTAAGTAGTGAGCCATCCCTCTTGCCCCTCCAGCGGATTTCTGAGTTCGAGGCCAGCCTGGTCTACAAAGTGAGTTCCAGAACAGCCAGGGCTATAAAGAGAAACCCTGTCTCAAAAAACTTAAAAAAAAAAAAAAAAAAGAATAGAATGAACAAGAATGGAAAGAAGTAAGCCAATAAGGTTGATCACTGATTCACAGAAAAGACATGGATAAAAAGCTGAAGTGGCAGTGAATATGGACTGATGTGAGCAGAAATAAACTATATTTTGACATTAAAAATAAAAGAAATTGCTAGTAGCTATTGGTGTTCAGGAAGTCAAAACAGTCAAGGATGTAGCTCAGTTGTAAAAAGAGCACTTATCTCCCACTGGAGAAGCCCTGAATTCAGTTCTTCAAATGGGGTTTTGTGTGTGTGTGTGTGTGTGTGTGTGTGTGTGTGTGTGTGTGTATGTATGTGTGTGGACATGAAGGACAACTCCAGAAATCCAGCTTAAACTTGGAGTAAAGTAACATTGTTCCCATGAAGAAGGACCAGATTGAGCAAGCAAATGGCCACTGGGGAGTTTAGCCATTCTCTTATCAAGACATTTTCTTTTCTGTCTGATCCTAAACATTCTTATGAAGCTTTGTATTTTTGTCATCTAAAATTGCTATTTTTATTTGATTTAATACTGTCTTTGTTATTAAAAAGCCAGAAATATCGAAAAAAGTCTGCATCTCATTTTGAACCTTGGATCCAGCTTAATACTTTTAACTCATAAGGTCATTATCTACCCCAGGTATGCAAACATCCAAAAAAAAAAAAAAAAAAGAGTATCATGAGAAGAGGTCCTAGGAATGAAGAGCTGTGAGAAAGCTAGCCAAGTACAGGCTATAAAGTGTAGTTGACTAATTAAAAACAAAGTCCATTTAACATGGGAGCTGAGAAGTGAGCTCCAGCTGCTCAGAGCTGGTAGCATGAGAAGATCCCACACTGATCTGCAGGAGGAGCACAGGGTATGGTAGCATCCACTCAATAGGATTCAATTAAGGATAGTGGGCTCCAACCAGGGATGCACTGAAGATCACTGACTTGAATTTCAAAGGGAGAAAATTAGGGAGAAAAACTAGAAGTTTCAAAGGCAGTATCCTATGTGATAATGTCATAAAGAAAGCCACCCATAGGAAATGCAAAATAAAGAAACCACCCTTCCCTCAGTTGGTATTTGCAACACAACAGGCAAGGCACAGGAGAAGCCTGGCAAGGATTCACTCTAACCTTTTACTAATGCTTCCTCACTATCTCTAATCAAAATAGAAGTCTATGGGGAATTAGGTGAATCTAAACCAGGGCATAGTAAATTCAAGCCAATGCTATTTAACTACCAAAAGTTTCTGACATATATAGGACACAAAACCCCTATAGAAAGTGACAAAGCCTTAACTTCTCTCTTCCAGGAAGGTGTAAATACAAATATACACATTCATTTGCAGTCACTCTGTCCAAAAAGTCAAGGAATGCTCTGAGAAAAAAAAAAGTGTCATTAGGCAAATTTATCATTGTGCAAGTGCCACATAGTGGATGCCCAACAATTAGGATAACTAAGATGTATCTAGAGGACATAATCTTTTTTTTTTTTTTCCAAAGTTCTAAATTTTACTCAAAATAAAGATCACACATTGTTTAGAGACACGTTTTTGGTAAGAAGAGAATCGGCCAGCCCATGCACTCTGTATACCCCACCTTTTATGTGTTCTTTATACAGCCTAGTTAATGTTTAAAAAGAAAAAAAAAATAGCTTGGTTTATTTGCCAGCTAGTCAAGATGGTAGTGAGAGCCTTTCTAAACGTTACCTCAGATGATTCAGTTCACATTAGTGTTCCTTTTTTTTTTATCCTAGATGACATAATCTTATGGAAGTACTGTGGTATTACAGCCAGCCCACCATTGACCAATATGACAATGTATAAAGCATAACTATAACTGTACAATCAGCCTCAGGTACTCAGATTTCACCTTTTCTACACCCTAAGAGTTTCAGATATCAAAGGATATCAGATAAAGAATGCATTTGTCTTATTGCAAATGAAAATTGTGAAAGAATAGAAATCTGGTTGTTGCTGTTGTTGCTGTTGCTGTTGTTGTTGTTGTTGTTGTTTTAGCAGCCTGGTACCAGTCTGTAGAGACGCTGTCAAGGCAGCTGTAGCACTCTTTCCCACTCTACCCCATCACCTGTAGCAGTAAGTGGCAAACTGCTTCAAGGGTTCTCTGTACACTTGGGAGTACTTAATATTTTAAGAGTTTTGATGTTGTTGCAAATGAAGTTTTGTCTCAGAAGCTAACTGAATAATAACTTTCCTCACAAACTTCCTATGGTCAGGCATACTCATACCATCCTAGGATGGGGGTATCACTACTGCCTTCATCTTACATGTAGAGACAATTCAATTTAACTATTAAATGAACATGGCAGATTACAGTTTGCAGGACTCTGTGGTATAGATTGGACCATATTTCTAGCTATGTCTAGCAGGATGAATAAAACAGTGTTTTTCTACCTTTGACCTCTGAACTCCCTGTATGGTGACTTACTTGTTATTTCATCTAATAGATATAGCAGTTAGATAGAGTACATGAACAAAGTTCACTCCATGGAATAGTCCTGGATCCAGGGTCAACATGGGCATTATAGCTACCCCAAAAATCCTATCTAAGCTGGGTTTTATAAGACTAGAAAGAAATGTTGCTTTTGTTGTGTTAAGCAATTGGACCGGTAAGATCACATTACATGGCACATTAATAGTTCAAATTAAAATTATTACAAATATTATAATTGAATAGATCTAAGCTTAAATGCAGTGAGGGTCCATAGTCTCTTAATTGACCAGCAATTATAATTCTAATTAATATATAATAATTGAGTAGTGGCATGAGACCATTTGTTAAAGAATGGTAAGTGAGGTTAGTTTCAGGGAATTGGTGGGTAGGAAATTTAGCAGCTTATTTTATATGTTTAGGAATGAAATAAAGAAAAATAGATTTCAGAATGTGTCTCTTAAGCCTATCTAATACACAGTATGATGCTTTGTCTACAAGAACATATAGTATACACATATGTATATGGTTTTCCTAGCCATATAGTATACACATACACAAACATACACAGAGTCAGAGAGAAAGAGGGAGAGAGATAGTGATAGAGAGAGAAAGAGAGGGAGAGATCACAAAACAACTTAAAAACTTGAAAATAAATTATAATTATTTTCTCAAAGTGGGTCTCTGAACCTTTAAGATAAAAAGATCTTTCTGTGGGAATTAAGATAATTACTGAAGGAAGATTGGCACATCATTTTCCAGCAAGATGAGAGAAGTCTGGAACTATGATAATGAGAATAGGGACATGGAAGTCAGGATGGGAAATACTGATGTTGTGTAAGAGAAAGAAGCAGCTATCACTCCAAGTAGATGTTTTCAGGCCCAGGATTCTTCCAGGATTTAAAAAAAAAATTAAATAGTAAAATTGCTGGAATAAATGAGAGGAAAAATAGAAGATCTGGAATTAAGCTCTACTCTGTAACCTGGGAAACAAAAAATGAACAGATGGTCATAAAAATGCAGAGATTTACAAATATGGGAGGGGGAGAATTTTATGAATACAAAAGTGGCTCAAGTTGGCTCTTCTTCCTGAAGGATGCTAAACAGGATGATTCAGAGTGAGAAGTTGGCAGTGGAGGGATGTTACATTACCTCTTTGTTAATAGGTTCTATCTCCTTCCAGATGACAAACTGATTTCTGATTTTCTCATTAAATCTGGGGAACATATTGAATAACGTACATAGAATAACATCTATGTACTATAGGAAAGGGAAGGCGAGCCAATGGCATCGTTTATTCTTCTTTGGGTAGGTGGGGATGCAATTTGTACTGATGATCAATTCCATTCTTGCTGTGAAGACCACTGGACATGAGAGAAAGGCCGCTCACTTTCAGCTCTTTCATAGCCCATTTCCTCCTGCTCCAAGCACTGCTTATATGCAGACACAACTGCATCTAGGGATGCTTATAATCTCTCTTTTTCCAGAGGAATCTTTATAAAACAAAAGAGGTCAAAATACCATAAATAATTCATGCAAATGTAATATAGAGAGATAGAGAGATAGAGATAGAGATAGAGATAGAGATAGAGATAGAGATAGAGATAGAGATAGAGATAGAGATAGAGATAGAGATAGAGATAGAGATAGAGATAGAGATATATCCAATCTGATCTAAAGGTTCTACGCAATTCCATTCAAATAAAGTTGCCACTGTAGGTGACCCCTTTGGGCAAGCCAGTGTACATGGAATTTGATACAAATGTGTTCTGAGTTCTCTTCATGGCATAAAAATAGCAATGAACTGATAAGGAAAAATAAACAAGCAGTACAATATAAAAAATGGGTAACAAAGTAAAGCAGCTATACTCTGAAGCAGATGTACAAATCACAATGACATATTTGAGCTGGTTACTGCCATCTGTATACACAAAAGTACTAAGTAAAAACACAAGATGATAGTAACACATACAGAAACAAACAAACGTATGCAAACACACACACACACACACACACACACTCTAATGCCAAAAAATTTTGAATACATGGTAAATTGGACATTTTATATACTGCTATTGGGAGTGAGAGTTACATCACCTAGTAAAAGCACTTAGTGTTATCAAACAAATTGCATACACATATGTCAAGACGAGAATGCACATATAGGCTGGTTAACACCAGAAAAACTTGATTTCTATATGATAATCTGGTTGAGTAGTTAAAAGTTACCTCTTTTAATCCAAAACTATTTATTTGATTGACAAATTTCATTCCAGAACTAATTTAGCCATTTCACAATCAGGCAATTCCCAACAGAAATGTGTGTGTGTGTGTGTGTGTGTGTGTGTGTGTGTGTGTATCATAACCTTTACTATAGATAGTGCCAGGGCCTGAGGTTTATATTGCTGCTAAGTGGCAGACTCCATCTGCAGAACTAAAGCTTGGAAAAAGAAGTATGTAGAAAGAAAAGAATAGGAGAAGATGGAAAGGGAAGGGATAGAGAAGAGAAGTGGAGGCTAAGGGAGGAAAAGAGAAGTAAAAGGAAGCAATGTAGAAGGGAATGGGTATGAGAGGGAAAGAGGAAAGAAGTGGGGCGAGAGATAAAACAATATCAGTATGTTGCTAGTCACTTCAGAGTATGAATTTTCAAAGATATATTTATGTGTATGTGTGTATATCTATGTGTCTGTCATATGAGATCAGTTACATGTGGAGGCCAGGAGAGGACATCAGATCCCTTGGAACTGGAGTTTTAAGTAATTGTGAGATATTGAAATGGACACTAGGAACTAAATGTGGGTCCTCTGGGAAATTATCAAGGGTTCTTAACGATCTGATCCACAACTCCAGCCTATAAAGGAATTTCTTAATAGCTGCAAGCGTTTTATTTCAAGATAAATATTATCACTATATCTAAATAATAAACCAAAGAATGTAGCTTCTAGCATACAGGGCTTTATATGTTCTGAAATTATTTCATTTCAAAAATGTATTCTAGGCTTAAGGAATCTTCAAAGCAATGTCAGAGGAGATTCCCTAAAAAACAACCCATTCAGAGATGACCAGGCTACATTGTGGTTGTATCGGCAAGCATAGTAGCCAGGGGAGGTAATATAGGTTGTTTATATAGATATTAGCCTCCCACGAATCAAGCTGCTGTTCATACAAGAAAATCTGAAAGTCTAATCTGCAACATCCAACTTGGCCAGTCAAATTTGAAATGTTTTTTTTTTTTTTGTGTGTGTGTGTGTGTGTGTGTGTTGTGTATGTATGAGTGTGTGTGTTTGTGTGTGTGTGTTTTGGGTTTGTTGTTGTTGTTGTTTAGTTTGTTTGGTTCTGTTTCCTGAAAACTTCAGTTCACACTTGTTTTGATATAGTAAGGAAAACATTCAATGTTTATTCTTCTGTTCTGATTTACTTTGTTTACCACGTTAAACTGCAACTAGCTCTACTCATTTTTTTCTGCAAATGACATTGAAAAATCCTTTGTGTGTTTGTGTGTGTGGGTGAGTATGTGTGTGTGTGTTTACTATATTTTCTTTATCCACTCATCTACTGATGTGAATATAGGATTATTTCATAACTTGAATATTGTCAATTATGCAGATGTCTTCATCAGTAAGCCCCCAAAAAGTACATCTGGATCATGTAGAGCAGTGATTGCCTACCCACAAAGGATCAGGTCATATCATATTCTTTAGAGGTATGAATTAATTATTGTTGTCTTTTAAAAGCTTCAACCAGTAGCATGTGGAGGTAGATGCAAAGACCCATAGCCCAACATCAAGCAGACCTCTGTTGTGGAAGAGTGGAGTATAAAATTGAATGAGCTGAAATGGTCACCAAGCCCACAAGAATACATGCAGAGCAAACTAAGTGGGGCCTATGGGGATTCACAGAGACTGAATCACCAACCAAGAGCATGCAGGAATCAGGACCTAGCCTAACCCTCCCCCAACCCCATTTGTAGCAGATGTACAGCTTGGACATTGTGAGAGTCCTTTAACAGTTGTAGTAGAGGGTGTCTCTGACTCTTTTGCCTGTTATTGATTGGATCTTCTTCTCTTACCTAGAGTGCCTGGTTGAGCCTCAGGGGGGAGAGGAGGTGCTTACTTCAGCTAGGACATTATGTATAAGGGTGGGGTTGCAACCAAGGGGTCCTACTCTTTCTCTGAGGAGAAATGGAGGAAGGAATTTGCAAGGGTCAGACTGAGAGTAGAGGAAGGAAGGGTGCTGCAATTGGGATACAATGTGAATAAAAAAAATATGAAGAAAAATATGGGAAATTGAGTATCATATTTGACAAATGAATGAAAATCCAGTAAAATAATAAGCAGCATATAAAGATAAAATTTGAAGTATGAGATATATATATTTAAAATATAGATGATAGATTGGCAATGCATACATACATATAGATTGAATTCCAGAAAATGAGTGAATAAGCCTCATTAATTTTAGATATAATTAATAAATGTAGTTTTAAACAAATTAATATGGCATATAATACTACATATCCACATACCTAACAATCAGAACACTTACCAAGTTTTATATATAAAAAGAAATTCCCATATAGACATGTTATGGAACTTCACAATATTGATATTTATAAACATTTATAAACAAAGAGACTAAACACTCCACACACCTAAATAAATAAATAAATAAATAAATAAATAAATAAATAAATATAACAGCATAGATTAAATAACCATAGAAAATTTGGCAAACAATGAAATTAAATACAGAAATTGTCTGTAACAATAATTTTCAGTATTGGGAACAAACTATGAATACTGAAATCTAACATTAAAAACAAAATTAAAATTCTGATCACAGTTAGATAGGTAGGCAACTGTCCAATGTTGCTTACCCCATAAACTGCCTTCACCAGCATCGAAGTTCATTAATAGACAGGGAGCATTGCCACCAAAGCGGGAGTCCTGACATTTCCCTCCACAGGAAACACCCAGACAGCAGGCAAATGGTTTTCACTTCATTTCAGCCTATAAAATCTGACATTACTCCTAATTACATAGACCCAAAACATTATCATAGAGCCTAGCAGGAGGGAACTAAGAAAGGGAAGTCTGACCTATGCAGTGGCTGAAAACAAGGTAAAACAGAATGAACAGTAAGCAAGATAGATGGTTACAATCTGTGCCTCTGGGGAACTCAATGGGAAAAGGTTGAAAGGCAACAGTACTCCAGTACCCAGAAAACTGGAAGCACAGGGTACAACAAAAGGACCTGGGAGCACATAGTCACGTTTTTATTCTTGGAGCAATGGCAGTCAATTAAATTATTCGCACTTTGTCATAGGAAAGTTATTATTTTTGTGGAATAGCATTCTTGGATTACTCATGGAAAATGGACAGTGTGGCAGACACCATGGTATCTACTATACACTAATTTTGTGATTTGATTTAATTTAATTTAATTTAATTTTGTGATGACCTTTGGGTGCCCTCTTCAGAGAAGGTCTCATAAGCACAGATTTCCATGTTGAAAGCCCTTCTATTTAAAAATAATTAAAGTTTCAGTTTCTTGAAATCTCTTACCCAGCACATACACTCCAGTGCACTCACACAAACACACACACACATGCACACACAGTGGATAGCTAAAACAAATAAGGAGTCAGAGAATCAGGTACTTATTATCTCACCTGCTGGGTTTTGAAGGAGGTAAGTCTCAGATGTCTTTAACAAATGGGATTCGATTAGAAGATCTAAGGCATATATCAATCACTTGCTAGAATTGTTACTTCTTTATGTACTATTGCCTGGAAGAAAGCACATATTAAAGAACAAGCTTCCAACATATCAAGGATTTGCTGCTGTAGATGACTGCACACATCTACACAGAACACAGAACAAAGGGCAAGTGCTTTCATCTCCAGGTAAAAAGAAAAACCATGCATTAGAATTTTGATATCATGAGCTAAAACCACACAGGAGCCGGAAATTTCTTTCATTTATAAAATCTAACATGGAGGAATAACTTCAGATTATCATCTGCTGGTGGCAGACAGCTCTTCTGAGACTGTTCCAACTATTTTTGAGGCATCCAGATTCAGTTACTGAATGAATACCCCATTTTAGTATCCCAGGTATGATTTGGCTGTTGTTACTATTTTAAAGTTATATATATATACACACACACACACATATCCCTGCTGTTCCTTGCTATGTCCAATAAGAATGTGTGCTGACTAGTTTGATGTCAACTTAACCTTGTGGGACAAGATGTAAGCTCTAATTTACTCTACCAGTGCCATGTCTGCTTATCAGATGTCCTCTTCCCCACCATGATGTTCATGGATTCTAACCTTCTAGAACTGTAAGCCATAAATTAAACTCTTCTGTTAGAAAACTAGGTTGTGATGTTTTGTAAAAGTAGTAGAAAGGTAACAAAGGATAATCTCAAATGATACATTTATCTGGAAAATACTTCTCTGATAAGGGGATGTTCTAGAGGATTCCATCAGCTTATCACCACAGATTTCAGAGTAACTGATAAGTAGTCTTACCTAGCCTGCAATGCCATGGACTGCCCAGTTTAAAATACAGGAATATATTTTTTTGCCATTATGGAGGCCAGGATAATAGTAGCATTTTGTTATAGTGTTGGTTATCCAGAGGCCTCTTATCACCTTGTGGGTTCTTGTAACTCCATGTCTTTACATACTCTCCTTCATCTCATTTTCTATTCACAGTTCCTCTTCTTTTAGGGTTATTCATTGGGTGAAGAAGTTCTAATGATGTCATTGGAAAACAATCATCTTTTAGGATGTTATATCTGTAATGCAGCTACTCTCATTGTTTGGGAAGCTGGGATTCATTCAAAGAAAACACCAAAAGAGGATATATATTTGTTTAGCACATATGCTACTCTCAGTAGATTTATACACTGTTCATTAGTTCCTAGATCAGAAAGAACCTAGACTGATACAATAGAGGTTAGAAATAAGAGTAGGCTGTTAGCAACAGCATTATCATAAGCACTAGGAAGTTCTCCCTGGTGAATGCCAATTTTCCCCTATCTGCAAGTGAAAATTACTGATGGACTTGTCCAAGGATTTAACTCTGAGAAGACATGAGAAGCTGAGTTGCAATTAATAGGTCTCAGAACATGACCTTCAACCATCACAATGGGTCCTTCATACATAGAACAAGTTTTACTTGAAAAACAGTTTAGACAATATTTCCACAGAGAAGTGATCTTTAATCTGTGCTTTAAAATTAGTATATGGGCATTGTACAAGTCCATGGGTTTTGTTAAAACCTTTGCAGTAAGGGGTGGGGGCAGGATACCAAACTTTATTTACTTAAATGGATAGGATGAATTAATGAACCTAAGACAATATTTTGGTTCAACTGATAGAAAAGTTAAATCCCAACATTTAGGCACTGATGCAGTAGTTAATGAAGTCACTCTGTGGCTTAAGGGAAGTCAACTTAGCTCTTGTTATCATTGTATTTCAGGCAGTGTTTGCCATACCAGATTTGGGAACTCCCATTTATGTGAGTTGGTTTTTGGGCTGTCCATTTCTTTGATGGATTTCATCAGCTTATTCAAGTAATGAGTCTCAATGAAATCACATAAATGGGGTCATTTTTGTCAGAGGCCAGTATGAGCAGTTCCAGACACGCATGGGGCACACTCTTTTCCAAGTGCAATGCACACTCAAGTGCATTCAGCATGCTCTCCCTGTCATTACTGCCTGTTTTTGTTTATATCCTGTGGGAAGATTTGGCCCCCTCACTAGTGCTGTAGCTTAATCAGTTTCTTAGGATGTTAATCATTTCTCATCTGATTGATTAAGACAGGATCTGGCCAAGTTCTTCAATGCCTCATCATCTAAGTTGAAGCAGGGATAAAGGGACAGATAGTTAGTCATTGGCTTCAGGTTGATCTGGCTGCTCCTAGCAGCCTCCAAGACCCCTGGTAGCTGTTCTTGTGCCCCAGTGGGGGAAATGTGGTGTTCATGGCAGTTGTGCAATGCTTGGTTGTAGGTTTTGGAGTGAGAGGTTGACCTGCACATGGAGGGCTCTGGCTTGGGACAGCTTCTGGGGTTGGAGGAGTAGAGTAGCAGGTTTTTCTGTTCAAGCAGTGTTGAAGTAAGGCAAGGATAGCTCTTAGTGGAAAATGTCCTATGTTTTCTCTCTCTCTCTCTCTCTCTCTCTCTCTCTCTCTCTCTCTCGTGTGTGTGTGTGTGTGTGTGTGTGTGTGTGTGTGTGTGTGTGTTTATGTACACTGTATAAATGCATGTGAAAATTGAATGGAGAAGAGGGCAGTGATTTCCCTAGAACTATAGTTATAGATGGAAGTTAGCTGCCACGTGGGTGTTGAGAACCAAATTTACATCCTCTGTGAGAGAGCAACAATTATCCCTAACTGATGAGCCATCTTTCTAGCCCTCATTATAATATTTCCATATAAGTATCATGAACTTTGATCAAATTCAATCCATACACTACCCCCTCTTGTACCCTCCCTCTACTCCTATTCATCCCTTACTTTTCACAGATAGACTTCCTTAATTTTAATCTAGTGTTGACGCAAAACACAGCTCTCAATTCCAAGAACAAAAAATTCAGTTTGTGCCTAATACATGTTCCAGTGTGGTGCGGGTGAATGTTTCATAATCACTAACAATAGGAAAGTCATACATAAAAGAAAATTTCAATTATATTAGTAAAATCACTAGGGAGATGGTTTATAGCAAATCAAGGGATCTCTGTTGTAGGCTTCAGATAGTATTTGGCAATATTTTTAGTTTTGAGTCTGGAAACTAATGGTTTATTAACACATATCAACCAGTTTTACCTAATACTTACAGGGAATGTAATAACTCTAAAGAATGCAAGAGATCATCCAAGAAAATCTGAAAGTCTAATCTGCAACATCCAACTTAGCCAGTCAAATTTGAAATGTTTTTTTTTTTTTTTTTGGTGTGTGTGTGTGTGTGTGTGTGTGTGTGTGTATGAGTGTGTATGTTTGTATGTGTGTGTGTTTTGTTTTTGTTTTTTCTTGTTGTTGTTGTTGTTGTTGTTGTTTAGTTTGTTTTGTTCTGTTTCCTGAAAACTTCAGTTCACACTTGTTTGATATAGTAAGGAAAACATTCAATGTTTATTCTTCTGTTCTGGTTTACTTTGTTTACCACGTTAAACTGCAACTAGCTCTACTCATTTTTTCTGCAAATGACATTGAAAAATCCTTTGTGTGTTTGTGTGTGTGTGTGTATGTGAGTGTGTGTGTACTATATTTTCTTTATGCACTCATTTACTGATGTGAATATAAGAATATTTCATAACTTGAATATTGTCAATAGTTTTTCAGTAAAAGTGTGTGTGTGTATGTGTGTGTGTGTGTGTGTGTGTGTGTGTGTGTGACTGTCTGTGTGAGTATGTGTGTGTATGTGTGTGTGTGTTCATAGGTAGGTGATTCTGTTTTGCAAATGCAGATATCTTCATCAGTAAGCCCCAAAAAAGTACATGTGGATCATGTAGAGCAGTGATTGCCTACCCACAAAGGATCAGGTCATATCATATTCTTTAGAGGTATGAATCAATTATTGTTGTTTTTTAAAAACTCCTCAGAGATTTCTAATATGGAACCATTAAGTAAGAAACATTCCCATAGAGAAAATATGATGAAGTATGTAAAGAGTATCTTTCCTAAATGCTGGGAGCCTCCCCTCCAAGAGAGGATAGTGGCATAGGCATAGAGTAGGACTCTGGTGATGACTTTAAAGTCTGAGGGTCTGAGGGTCTAAGGGCTTTCTAGTTCTCTAACTGTGATGAAATGCTGATTTAAATTTCTAAAAAGATTTAAATACTTTCTTGTTCTTTCTGAAGGTAAAAGAAGGCTGGTTTAGGTGATTAACACCTGTAGCCTAACAGTGGAGAATTAAGCAATGGGGCCTTTCTTCTATCTCAGTGGAGAAGTAAGCAATGGGGCCTTTGTTCTATCTCAGTGGAGAAGTAAGCAATGGGGCCTTTGTTCTATCTCAGTGGAGAAGTAAGCAATGGGGCCTTTCTTCTATCTCAGTGGAGAAGTAAGCAATGGGGCCTTTCTTCTATCTCAGTGGAGAATTAAGCAATGGGGCCTTTGTTCTATCTCAGTGGAGAATTAAGCAATGGAGCCTTTGTTCTATCTGGGGATGAACTGCTGGGTGCAAACTTTCAGCCTTCTAGCTGCAAGTTGGAGGAAGAAAAAAGAACACTTAGAAAATGATTATAGCATTCATTACTAAGTTGTAAAAAGATTCCTATGAAAGCTATCTAAAGGGAAAATCAGAAAGATCCTAAGTGGGAAAGGGAAAAATTCTTCTTTCTCTCCTTTTGACCTCAGTACTTATACATTTTTCAGAATACATGATCATATTTTACAAAGTTCATCACAAGTTCACACACAAAAAAATCAAATCATAAATTGAAATGGAAGTTTACAACAGAGAATGTTTACATTCATATCCATTAGGAGTAATTATCTAGCTAAACATCTCTCACCTGTCTCAGCACCACAGGTTCACTGAAGGTTTAAAACCATAACTAAGTTATTAATAACATTTTATATAGATAAACCCAGTCAATATTTTATCTTCTGTCCTAGCACCTATAATAAATCATTAGTTCCCTTTTTATGACCTTTGGTTAATTATTTTACAACCTCTTGGAATGTTCTCTGAGTAGGAGAAAGTCTGGTTACCATTTAAGAGCAATTAACTGGTAACACTTGAAAAACTAGCAGAGTTCTCATTGCAGTTTTGACTATCAGAATGGAACTAATAGCAGTTCCACTATAAAAAAGCTTAATAATCACAGATATAATTTTAGGAATTCTTATAAGATCATCATTAAGACTTAAGTCACCTATATGTCTATATAGCATCACTATAAGACAGTACATCTTGGGGGCTGGTGAGATGGCTCAACAGTTAAGAGCGCCAATTGCTCTTCCATAGGTCCTGAGTTCAAATCCCAGCAACCACATGGTGGCTCACAACCATCCATAACAAAATCTGATGCCATCTCCTGGAGTGTCTGAAGACAGCTACAGTGTACTTACATATAATAATAAATCTTAAAAAAAAAAAAAAAAAAAGACAGCACATCTTTGTGGATCTGTAGAGATATGCTCCAAAGGGTCATACTATTATTTAGTGATTATTATATATGTTTAATAATAACAGAAAAAGCATATTAAAGCAGGAATCATTATTAAAATGACTACCTTACAGCCTTGCTTAAGAAGGGTGCACCTGTCAAGATTGTATAATAATTCGAAGCAGGTCATTTCAGGATGATCACCTGCTAGTTATTAGCTTGTCCCATTATGGCTCCTGACACCTATAGATGAGAGAAAATAAATTTCTCATGACTCTTATGCCTAAACACCATCATTCTCGCTCACTGCATACTAAGTGTAAGAATCTCCACACGCTTCCTAACGAGGACTATGATTTCAATGGCTTGTTCATGGGAAAATACTGAAAATGCCCTCATCCACCTCAGCAGTTAATTTTCAAGGAGTCTAAAATATTTATAGAACACTTATCAGTTCTGGCATTCTTGGTAACACAGTACTTGTCCCAAAGAAAATCATATTCCAAAAATGAATAAATTTAAGAAAAAGCTCAAAATCCAGGAAACTATTTTAATTATTCATTTGAACTTTTGTTCATGTGCACATGCATGCACACACCCTCATTCATATATGCATGTGCACATACACACACGTTCAAGTTACTATTCTATTACTTAATATGAAGAAAGCCGAATCATCTTGGGTGATTTCAAGTGGCCTTTTTTCATTTAAATTCTACCTGCATTTCTTATTTTCATTATTTCTTTTACTTCATTTATCTCCTCTTCCCCTCCTCCCCTTCCCGACACCATCTCCTCCCCTCTCTGTCCTCTCCTCTCTTGGTCCCTCTTCACCTCTCTTTGTTTCTGTCTCTATTTGTTTCTGGATATCTCTGCTTTTGTCTTTTTCTCTCTTTGCCCACTGTCTATCTCATTTTTCCCTCTCTGTGTGCATCCTAAATATCTATCATCTGACTTTAGAAAAAAAAAAAACAAAAACTGAGCAATATTTCAATTTACACATCCAGGAATTCCTCATGCAAGCTGATATTCTGCAATGAAAGGATTCAGATTCTGAGCAGACTCCCAGCTGTAACACAAGAAATACACTTATATGACATGGTCTTCACTTATACCAATATTACCTTGAGGACAAGTACTTAATCTGTATCTTTGGATAGTATTTATTTTAATTATGGAACACAGTAAATGTATGTAATGTTCACTTCCCCTATGTGGAAGATATTACACAAATCTAGATCTTTCTCAACACACTTATAATAAAAGTAGTTTAGATAGCTGAACCTTTTCCCAGCTAATTGGACATTGACTATAAAGCTTCATACATGCTAGATGAGTTACTTACTACTAAGTTACTTATATAGTCTCAGCCCTTTTAGATCTTTATTTTTACACTGGGTCTTGGTGGGGTAACTAGGTTGGTCTTGATTTCACTCTGCAGCAAAGAAGGACCTTGAACTTGAAATCTTCTGAAACATATCCAGTAGAGCTGAGATTATAGGTATATGTCAACTGTCCTATCTTAACCTTTCTTCTATCAATTAAATATGATCTTCTGGAAGAGAGTGCTGTGTTTCTCCTAATCACCATTGCTTTTAGAATCTGACACTTTATCAAAAACCTAACAACATTAATTTTAGTTTAGTGAGTACTTAAACCTTTGTGAAGTTTATATGAAATAAACTACATAATCCATTCACGATGGCCCACATGGAAAAGGTTACCCTGCATGTCATATTAATGTATTGTAGCTTCCAATGCCAATAATTATGGAAATTATGTATGATAATCCACATATATTTTATTAGAATACTTACTATGCTATTAGAGGAGTTTGACACACATAATCATACATGCTTTGAGAAAAATGTACTCCCTTAATAAAAGATCTAATAGTCATTCTCTATCAAAACATACTTAGATCTATGTTGAAACATGAAGAGTTCATTCAAAGAAAAAAATGCTTCTAGTAAGAAAAATAATTTCACAAAAGCAGATTATTTGTATTACTCAGTGTTATTCCCCTACCAGGGTTGTATCAGAGATTGTAGCTTTGGTATGATATTCTTGATATGGAATGGTATTTGGGATTAAACCCAAGACCTCATGTACACTATGAAAGGATTCTACCATTGAGCTTTACTTAAGTCAGAGAGGAGAAAAAAGACAGGACTTAACCCTTTGGCTGGAAGTGAATGTTTGAACTCAGCTACAGATCAAAGGAGATGGCTAAAGTGCTTTCAGCCTGGGAATTCATGACTCAAACTATATTTCTGAAGGATTGTTTTGGAAAACCTAACACTGGAAGCAAGAGTCAGGAGATATAGGCAGATTCTAGGGCTCGTGGCTAGCCAGCCCAGCTGAGTCAGAGAGTTCCATGCCAGTAAGAAACTCTCTGTTCATAAACAAGGTTGATGACTCCTAGGGAACTCTACCTGAGATTGAAATTACCTCCTGCCTTTGCCTCTACATGCCATCTCACACTCCTCTGCATGTATATACATAAACACCCACATCCATTCACACAATAATACATTTAGAGGGACACTAGTGATCACTGACCAATACAAAATACTTTTGACCCTGTCTTATTCACCTTGCCCTGGTCCCTACCTTCAGTATATCTTCTCTCCTAATCCAGCTACACTGATGCCAGATTAAGTTTTCTAAACTGAAGTCCAAATTATTCAGCACATTGCCTGATACACCTATCGATTCAACAGAAAAGAGAACATTTTTTTTTTTTTCTGGGCCTTCTAAATAAAGACATATATGAAAACTCCTGCCTGCCTAGAGGCCAGTGTGTTTTAAGGAAGGCACTTAAATAAGTAGTCAATTTAAAATTCGTGTTGCTATCAAAATAGAAGAAATCTCTGGTTTCTAAGGTACCACAATAGAAGCATCTAAATGAGGAGGTTACTGGGGGAGTAGATGTGCTAAGGAGAGATGATCTATAGCTGCCTGTGGAAGATAAGGAGATAGACGAAAATTGAATCCAGCAGCCTTTATGCTCAGAGCCAGCTTACTGATAAGTGAGAAGGGCAACACATTTAAGAAACCTTAAGAGGCTGACAGATTGGGTGAGGATAAATGAAAGAAACTCTGGAAACAATCAGGTGACAGGTCATACATGGCCATGTGGCCTTAGCTCAAAATTTTTGGATTTTTATCCTGGAGGCTATGGGAAGAGGAACTGAAGGAAGATTTAAAGTTATTTAAGCAGGTATGTAATTCAGAAACCACTTTCATTCTGACAGATTATTATTATGGAATTGTGGAGAAAATGGTTTCAGCTAGGGCAGTGTGGATTATCTCAGAAAGAGTTTGATCACACTGTTGCGTCGGATGAATTCCAGGAGCCAGCATTCAGTATGCCATTGCATTTTAGGTTTTACTTGCCTTAGCTCCTGCCTGTCCTATGCATCCTTGATTCCCATAGGTGATGCTTCCATCCTAGTTCTTCTGCTACTTTGGAAGTATTATTCTCCTATTCACCTATTCATTGTACTTAAGGCCATTCCTTGGTCAGTTCTGCTTCTATGGCCTAGAATCTCTCCAGGCGGTAGCAGAAGCTCTCCACAACATCTAATGATTCCTAGAACATTGGAGATTGTTAAAATATTTCAGGAATTTTATGGGTAAAGTAGCATCATCACTTTACATTAGCAATCATTCCATTTCAATTTCCTGAATGCTAGGGTTACAGGTGTAAGTTGCTATATTCCTTGGCAAAAGAACATTTTCACTTTAATTATTGCCCAAACTATGCCAGTATCCAAAATAGTTTTGAGGATTTAATTCTTATGCTTAACCTTTGAAAATTGGCCTCAATGAGCTAGGAGTGATTTAGTTGCCACTGGACAGATACATGTCTTGGATCCTATCATTGATAGATGTGTCAGAAATGACGCCAATTTGGATAAATGTCAAAAGTAAATTCATGGAGTTTATGCACATTTCTGATTCTACTATAATTGTTCCCAGATGGAAGCCAGTGTCTTCTCTCAGCTCCTGATATTACAAAAGTATTATTTTCCAGTGTCTTGTTAGGTACTAATATGACATAGGAAATTATAACAAGACTATAACTGTTTGACCTTTGAAAATGTTATTTGAGATTCAAGGAGATTAAAACAGAACTTTTAAAATATAAGGGCAAATATGAAGTGCCATGAGGAAATGGTTTATCAGTGGGTTTTATGGCAAAACAAACAAGACTTTCTAAGACCAGAGCTTACTATTTCATGCTGTGAAAATTCACCCTATCCAATAAGATGGGGGTGTAGCACATATATTGCAGTGTTAAATAAATCATGAGTTACACAATAGGCAAAAATGAGAAACCTCAGTGGAATCTAACCTATCTGGAAATAAATAAAATTGAGAAACAAAATAATAAATACATTGATTCTGGTAGAACAGTCCACATACACATCAATCTTCTAATAAAAGGAATGCAATATGTTAATTATAGTTATTGTTTTAGAACTCAAATACAAATATGAAATAGTTGATATTTAACAAGTAAAGAGGGCTCTAAGTTCTTTAGAAGATGAGCCTATTCATTCCTAGGCAAATGGATGGATCTGGAGGGTGTCATCCTGAGTGAGGTAACCCAATCACAAAAGAACACACATAACATGTACTCACTGATATGGGGATACTAGCCCAGAAGCCTAGACTACCCAAGATACAATTTACTAAATACATGAATCTCAAGAAGAATGAAGTTCAAAATGTGGTCTCTTTGCCCCTTTCTAGAATTAAGAACAAAGCACACACTGAAGGAGTTACAGAGATCATGTGTGAAGCTGAATCAAAAGGATGGACCAACCAGTGACGGCGGCTGCCAGGGATCCTTCCCATAATCAGCCACCAAAATAAACACTATAGCATATGCCAGCAAGATAATGCTGAAAGGGACCTGATATAGCTGTCTCATGGGAGGCTATACCAGTGCCTGGCAAACAGGAAAGTGGTTGCTCACAGTCAGCTATTAGTTGGAACACAGTACTCCCAAGGAAGGAGCTAGAGAAAGTACCCAAGGAGCTGAAGGGGTCTTCAACCCTATAGGTGGAAGAATTACATGAACTAACTAGTTCCCCCTGCGCTCAGGTCTCTAGCTGCATATATGGAAGAAGATGGCCTAGTTGGCCATCATTGGGAGGAGAGGCCCCTTGGTCATACAGACTTTATATGCCCCAGTACAGGGGAACGCCAGGGCCATTACGTGGGAGGGGGTGGGTAGGGGAGCAGGGCTGGGATGCGGGAGGGTAAGGGGAAATTTCTGGATAACATTTGAAATGTAAATGAAGAAAATATCTAATAATGAAAAATTTTAAAAAAAATCTAATAGGCACTTTCTGGTTTGTCTATTATAATGAGAGTTCCCTTTATCATAACACACTACAACTGAAGTGAGTCTACCATTTTATTGTGATCATTAGTGTTATGTGTTCTTTTTAATTGTTTGAAATGGATAAGAGTATGAAATAGAAATTTTCATTAATTTATTTATTTACTCACTTTATATACAGTATATACTTTATATACTGATCACAGCCCTCCTCCAACCTCCCTCTCTCTCCTCCCAATCCCACCCTCCCACTCCACTTCCCCCCAATTCCTACTCTCTTTATCCTGAGAGAAGAAAACCACCACCACCACCACCACCAAAAACAACAACAACAACAATGCCTCGCCCTGGCCCTGGCATATCAAATTGTATCAGGACTAAATGCTCCCTGCCCCACTGTGTCCAGACAAGGCAGCCCAGCTAGGGGGAAGGGATCCAAAGGTAGGCAACAGAATCCGAGACAGAGACAGCCACAGCTCTAGTTGTTAGGGAACCCACATGAAGACCAAGCTATACCTTTGCTACATATGTGTAGGGGGCCTAGATCCAGAACATGCATGCTATTTGATTGGTGGTTCAGTCTCTGTGAGCCCCCACGGGCCCAGGTTACTTGGCGCTATAGATCTTCTTGTGGTGTCTTTGAACCTGTTGGCTCAGTCAATCCTTCCATGGAATCTTCCATAAGACTCTTTGAGCTCCTTCTAATGTGGGTCTCTGCATCTGATTCTGTCAGCTGCTGGATGAAGCCTCTCGGACAGCAGTTATGCTAGACTCCTGTCTGCAAGCAGAGCAGAGTATCATTAATAGTGTCAGTGGTTGTCACTCTCCCATGGGGTGGCTCCACCATATCATAAGAATGCTTGCTCATCTATGCCCACAGCAGCTTTATTCATAATTGCCAGAAACTAGAAGCAACCCAGATGTCCCCCAACTGAAGAATGGATACAGAAAATGTGGTGCATTACACAGTGGAAGAGTACTAAGCTATTAAAAGCAAAGACATCAAGAAATTTTCAGGCAAATGGATGTAACTTGAAAATGTCATCCTGAGTAAGATAACCCAGATCCAGAAAAGGCACATAGGGTGTGCACTCCCTTATAATTAGACATTAGCCATAAAGTATAGGGTATGAACCATGCTACAATCCACAGACCCAAAAAAAGTAAATAACAAAGAGGGCCCAAAGGAATATTGTGAATCTCACTGAGAAAAAGAAATAAAATAGACATTGTAAATGGATGGAGAGAATGAAATAGAAAGTTTATACTCATATTTTATCTGGAGGAACCAGGTGAAATACATTTGATTTTACTGTCCATTTTTTACTGAGTGTTCTTTGGTAAGGTGATTTTTTTTTTTCATGTGATGAGTTTGACATACTTTTGTCTCACTTTCTGTCTTCAGGGCCTTTGCAAAGAGAAGAGAATTTATTTTTTGCAAAGGTGCAGCCTTGATATTATATTAATACTTAATATTATAAGCCATGAGCTCTGTGTTTCTTCTCATGTCGCAGGCCATCTCTTTAGTACTGAGATACTCTGCTAAAACAAACACTCAGTTCTCAGGCTGGATACTAAAAACAATCCATTCAGAAATATTTTCAGGTAGAAGCGTTTTAACTGACTTCAGGAAGAGACAGAGGTTTTCATCCCTGCTGTGTAATATGTACCAGTCTTTCCCTGATGGGCCATACAGCGCAGCCAAATCTCATCTGTGAGATTTCCCTAGAGGTTAGGGTATGCCAATATCTTCCAAAAGAATCAATGCATCTAATCTAGGACAAACTTTTCACTTTCAATAATCTGTCCCAGCAGTGAAGCCAGGGTTAGGCTGAAGAAACTTACTATATTTATTGGCCAAAATGAAATTATTCACTCAGACCATTATAAAAGCAATAGTATTTTGGGGTCCATGATAAACACAATACCTCAGCTCCTAACAGTTGGAATTGAGTTTAAATGTTTAAAGATTATTAGCTTCTGGACCTCAGGGCATCTAAGAGTTTATTTTATTTTATTGAATGGCACCTCTTAGAGATGATCTACCTTTCTCTGATAGGAAACTGTTCCATAGTGAAAGGCACAGAATGGCACAGAGATTTGCAGGAACTGAGGTAGAGGGGAACCAGCATTTGGAGTCTGTGTAAACCACATTATTTGGATATCCTTTAAGGATATCACCTTAGCTATGGCCCATAGCTTTTCTTCACATGGTAAGAATATAGTTAACCGAAACAAAAATGAGCTATAGGTCAAAGGACGAAAGATGCATATACAGCTAATAAACAAATATTTTGAAGTATTAAACATCATTATACACCAAGGAAATGTGAGTTAAACTACTTTGAGATCTCATACTAACTCAGGCAGAGTGACTACTATCAAGAAAGCAAGTTCTGGTGAGGATTTGGGGAGAGAGGAATGCTTGTTGACTCCTGATGGGGTGTAAAGTAGTCTAGCCACCAAGAAATCATGTGAAGGTTTATCAAAAATTATAGAACTAGAGCTACCATCACCTAGCTATTTGACCTATACTACTCGTTGGTCTATATCCAAAGGACTGGATATATTACTATAGAGACACTTGCTCCTCTATGTTCATTATTGCCCTGATAGCAATATCTAGGGAATAGGATTAGCTGGATGTACAGCCACAGATGAAGGGATAATGTTAATATGATACAGATTCATACTGAATTGTATTCAACTGTAAACAAAAATTAAATGGTAAAACATACAGGTAAATTAATGGAACTAGAAATGGTAGATTGATTGAGGTAACCAAGAGCCAGAAAGAGAAGCACTGTATAGTATACCTCCTATATTAGCAATAGATCTTTACATTTCTAACTGGATATGCCTATAGCCATCATGAACTAGAAAGAGTATACTGGGGGATGATAGGGTGACCGTGGGATATGACGATTGAAAGATAACCTTCCATTACAGCATAAATTTCCTTTTAAAAATATTTATATTTCATGTGCACTGTAGGCATTTTGGGTCAGGAAACATCCCCAGACTCTTTGGAACAGGAATTATAAATGGTATAAGCTGCCATGTATATGTGGGGAACACAGCTCACATGCTCTGCAAAAACAGCAAGTGCTGTTTACCATCAAGTCACATCTTCAGAACCTGTAAGAGTTTCTAATCAGAAGTTTTTTGTGTGTGTTTGTTTTGTTTTGTTTTGTTTTGTTTTGTTTTTCGAGACAGGGTTTCTCTGTGTAGCCCTGGCTGTCCTGGAACTCACTTTGTAGACCAGGCTGGCCTCGAACTCAGAAATCCACCTGCCTCTGCCTCCCAAGTGCTGGGATTAAAGGCATGTGCCACCATGCCCGGCTCAGAAGTTTTATACATAATATAGAATATATACTTTTTTATATTTTAGTGCTTCATCACTTGTATATATAATAACTTTCGCCTGTCCCCTTGGGTATTTATAGTTCTAACATGTTTTGTGCTGTGAGAATCATGGCAGAAATGGGCTGGTTCTTGTGCTTTAGTTTCTGATGCTGGCATTCAGACAGAAGGCTGTAACTTTAATGCTGATATTATAGTGCTAAGAAATAATGTTAAGGTTTCCTTTTAAGAAATAACTTTAAATTTTAAAAACATAGTCAAGAAAGTAAGAATGTTCTTTTCCTCTTAATAAATGATTGAAGGCATTCAGGGATGAATTACTGGGCACATTGTAGATTTCACACGTGTGTAAGTAGTAGTGATCCCTTTCCTCTGAGCAATGAAAAATTCTGTGCAGGAGGCATATGGTTTGCCTGTAGCTGTCACACGCTCCACCCTCCCCCCCCCCCGACACACAACATTTATAGAAGTGTCTCAACAACATCCCAACCTCAGCCCCCACAAACACCTGTTTTTCCTTTTAGAGGATCCATAATACCAAAGAAACAACTCCAGAAATCATTATGGATATTTCAGGATAGAAATGAAATGTAAGCACCTTTGAAAGAATCAAAGCCCTTAGATCAGGCTCTAAGTAAATGAGCTATTCCTTCTCCAGCCATATTAGCTTTTCCAATCCTTGTTCGGTGTCTCAGGAAAAGAAAAAAAAAAAACCATGAAAATTAGTCCTATAATTTTAAATTCATAGTGAAAATTTTCTGTCTGTTTATTAAAGATTTTCAGGTTTATGATCAACACTAAAATATTTCATGGCTGAAAAAATAAAACCATAGAAAATTAAAAATGTGAACCAGGCTAGGACTGTGTGCCCTAGAATGAACAACATTTTTTGGTTTCTATGTAAAATGTTCCTTTACAGGCTGGCAAGTTAAAAATTAGTTCTGTGCTGGTGGCATAGCCTGAGGATGTTATAGAAATATTTGTAGCCAATGCAAGACCATAGGGAACGAGCTGGAAGGTTGCATCGGAGCTTGCTGGTTCACGTCTAGACTCACGTTTCTATTTCCTGATACATGGAGATGGCTTAGTCTGCTTAATTTCCCACTGATGCTACCATAAGCCAACGCTCCCACTCTATCCAAGATGGGCTATAGTCCATGAACTGTAATCCAGAATAAATATTTATTCCTTTAAGTAGTCTCTGCAAGGCTCTATGTAATAGGAATAGGCTTACTCTTGAAGGAAGTTGGGCCCTTGATAAACATAATTATATGGTGTGTGTGTCTTTGGAACTAGTTTGTGGAGGAAATCCAGAAGGTTTTGATGGTTCAGGTAGGAGAAGCTCCAAAAGTCTAGCAAGAATACAATTCACATGGAGGTTCAGAAGACTGAGAAGGATAGAAAGGATGACAGTACTCAGGGTTTTAGAGAGAGGACCAAGAGACTCATTGGGAATTTGACTACAAGTCATTCCTGTTGAGTTCTAGCAAAGACTCCAGCTACATTATGCATGAATCCTGAATATCTGAATACAGGTGGATTTAAAAGGAATGTATTAACTTATTTGGCAGGAAGAATTTCAAGCTAGTATAGCATCTGATCTATGGCTTCATTTTGCTCACTAAATAGTAGACATATTTACAGAAAGATTCCACAAAATAAAACAGGTCAGAAAAGTAAGGGAGATGTGCATTTGGGCAAGGCAGCCGCCTGAGCAGATTTATACTATACAAAGTAATTGTGGGCAAAATGTCTGTGGACTAAGTGGAGGTAAAAGATAACAATATTAGCAAAATAAGTAGAAAGCTTGGGTTTCATACTCTGTCACTACACAAGATGCCTTGTGAAAAACAGTTCACCCTCTGAAGACTCCAATACATAAAACCAAACTCTCAGGTAAGAACTTCCCTTTTGAAATGTGAATGCTTGAACAGTAAGACTAAGGCTATCTTAATACAAGGGTATGTAAAGAAATGTTTTCTCCAATTCAACTAGTAAAGCAGACAGTATACATTCTAGCTTGAGTCTACAGGGCTTAGATTCCATGTTGAGCTGACAGTAGAACTTAATGTAGTTCATATGATGTTGATTCTGGAAGATGCAAGACAGAATCACAGAGGCATGCACAGCCATTCTACAAAGCAACTGAGGATATGCAAGCTGTACTTGAGTCAGATTTCATATATGGGGCTCTTGAGTGGGTTGTGCATGAAAGCTAAGAAGCTGATGCTGAAGCTGCATTTGCATCCCCAGATGGCATCACACAATGCCACTAATTTGGGGCATCTGCCAAGGAAATCTGCAGATCCTGGATGGGAGTAGACCAGGAGAGAGGCTGTGAGTACAGGAGGTAGCAAAGCTGATGGGCAGAGTTACTCATGCCTATTAGAGCCTAAAAGGTCGACTTTAGGTCCTGAATGTTACT
>LR750780.1:207239-293833 GCA_902729485.2 Mus minutoides
ATGCTGAAGCTGCATTTGCATCCCCAGATGGCATCACACAATGCCACTAATTTGGGGCATCTGCCAAGGAAATCTGCAGATCCTGGATGGGAGTAGACCAGGAGAGAGGCTGTGAGTACAGGAGGTAGCAAAGCTGATGGGCAGAGTTACTCATGCCTATTAGAGCCTAAAAGGTCGACTTTAGGTCCTGAATGTTACTGATACAGATGTTTTCCCTGTGTGTTGTCTGCCTTGCTTGGCCTCAGCCTTTTCTTGTTATCTTCCCATTCTTCACAATGAAATATTAATGTTTACCCTGTGCCATCATCATACATTAGCTATTTTAAAAAAGAAAATAAGGGCTCAAAATTAAGTCAGTGCCTGGAATATTGGAAGAGACATTGAAATTTGCAATCAGTTGGAACTGTATTGCTGTGGAGACCCTTGAAGTCAGCCTGAATGCATTTGGCATTGCGAGATAGCCACTAGCCTATGGGAGTCAGAAAATGGAAAGTTATCATTTGAATGTGGAATGTATTTGTTCCTGCTTCTCCTAAGCTGGTGGCACTGTTTTGAAAGGATCATTTTGAATAAAGGTTGACTTGCAAGAACAGGACCAAAAGGAGAAAGTCTTGGGGTTATGAGTTGGTTTTACTTTCAGTATCAGATCATTGGTTCATGATCCATGAAGAGGAATCCATTCTCCTCATTAACATACAGCTACAGTTATAAGCCATTCCCTCCACTATGCCTTCCCTGCTGTGAGAGACTATAATACATGAGGGACAAGCCAGAATAAAACTTTCCCCTTAAACTGTCACCAAATTCTGTCACAGCAATAAGAAAGTAACAGATTTAAATGTAGTAACCTTAGTGTGATACTATATTATTAGGACCTTTTCAGAAAAATCCTTAAGAGTCTACTGACCAAAGATTCTGGCAACTGGCTCTATTGATCTAGAAAATAAAACTAAATATATAGCTTGGCCTTAGTAGACTAAGCAGTCAAAGGAGGTCACTCTTCATTAGCATTGAGATTAGAGAAGCCCATCTTCCATTTGGCAGCAACTATCAAAGCTTCAGCACTAAACTTTCAGCATCCCGGAAGGACCTCAACACAGACTTCAAAATTCCAGAATTCAGTGATGTTAGTGTAAAATTTTAATAGTAAATAGATACATTTCTAGACACTCTAAACTACTGGCAGTCTCTAAAAGCAACTATGGCTTTACTGTTAAATGAATAAAGCATGTGATTGCATCTAGTATAATTGTTGCAGCAATTTTCTACATCCTGATGCTGACAATCAATGACAATCAAGGGCATTCCTTACCCTTCTGTTGCTTCTTTGCTCCAAGTGGCACAAACTTAGGTGCACTATGAGCATACATTTTAACAATTAATCTTCATCTACAAATAAGATCTTTGGAAGAAGAATTTAGGGTTTACAGAATGTCTCAGTGGGCAAAATGTTTGCACCCCAGCATGAGGACCTAAATTTGTATCTCCAGAAACCATGTAAATACATATTTTTGTAATCTTTGTGTTCCTACTGACAGATGAAGATTGAAGACGGAGATGGGTTGCTGGTGGGCAAGCTTGTCCATTGTATGCAGCAGAGATAAAACAAAAACAAAGCAAAACAACAATAAAAATTCCAATCAGACAAGGAAGAAGGTAAGAACTGACCCATGTACTTGTACTGTCATTTCATGTGTCTGTATTCACATGACAAACACAAAAGACAAAGTATTCTCTCTCTCTCTCTTTCTCTCTCTCTTTCTCCCTCTCTCTGTCACACACACATACACATACACACACACACACACACACACACGTACACATACACACACAGACATCCATCCACACCTCCCACACACTCAGAGAGAAAGAGAGAGAGAAGAGCAAGAGTTTAGGGTTGGGAGTTTAGATTCCAGCATTGTAATTGTGATGCTGTTTCTTCTAATTTGGGAATTAACATGAGGATGATTATCATGGTCCCCAGACATCACAAACAAAGTAGGCGAAGTAGTTGTGTTAATAATAAATAAAAAGATTAACATGGAAATAATCAAATGGAGTGTTCTGTACAATTTATCAAATAACTTGCTTTAGGCATAGTGGGAAAAAAACGCATTATGAAAATGTGTATAGAAACTAATCATAGAAGTTAATTAATTTACCTAAGATCTTGTAAGCCAGTCAATTCTCATCTACCTAACTACTACCAGTACAGCCTCAAATATAGACACCACATTAGGAGAGGCATGCATGTACATAATTCTATGATTTTCCACCAAGAAAATTACAGTTCCTGGTATGAGTATTTCACCTAAAATATTGTAACTAATGTTCTTTTGTACTTTACAGTGTGGATCTGATTGTCACGTCTGATCTTTCAGCAGTATGTCAAGTGAAAAATTGAGTCTTGGCAGCAAAGTGTTCTACCTCTAGAGATATTTGAGTAAGAAAAGATAATTCCGACACCACTTGATTTCCATGAAGATTTTAGTTAATCTACAGAAAACATAAGAGACCTTTGATCTTACCCTAAATTTACTCTGTATGTACATATTTGAGACACAAGCAAAATTTCTTTTGGTTAACTTCAATGAGCTTAGGGTTGATCCTCTGCAGGCAAAGATCATAACAGTTAAGTATTATGCATCTTTTCTATGGAGTAACATGGCTTAAAAGGAAAGTGATTTTATTGCCGTGACATGGTGCTCCTATAGTGAAAACTCTGTGGCAGTGTTCACGTTCCTCAAAATCCATAGGAACATTTCACAATATTTTCCTTTATATAAACAAGTCTGGCCAAATTATGACTACAAGGTGAATGTTGCTTCTGGTCATAAAAATGATATTAATATGTTGAATCTTCACAAAACTATTATCTAAAAAACAAATGGGAAAAAGAATAAATATCCAATACGCCAATGGGAAAGGGGGAAGGATTAATGAAAAACATCATTTTGATGCTATGGCCTTTTAAAAAATTGCTTGGTGATATGTAAGTACTCATACAAAGTAAGAAAAGTGAATGGATCCCTCTGTTATATAGAATGTTAAGGAGCTTGAGACAAAGCTCACAGTACAAGAAAAGATTGTTTGTGTTGCAAATAATACTATTTCAGACACTTTAAGGAAAGGAAAAGTCATCAGAGAAGGGGTATTCAAAATACAGAAGCCTTTCTTCATTTCTTCATTTAAAAAACATTTAAAATCAAACTGATTTCAAATGTTCACAGTACCTCAGTGCTTTCAAACTATTTACTCTGATAAAAATAACAACAACAACAACACACACACAAACACAAACAAAAACAGTGGCATCTGATCTGTTTCAAACAGTTAACATTTTAGAATCTGATACCCTTTATACTAAGCTTAAGACTGATAGGCAACTCTTCTACCAGAACAAGTTTGCCTGTAAAAAGCAAATCAATAGCTTTGAGGTGCTGTAAAATAATTCCACAATATGAAAACCCACTGTGGTCAGTAAATAATATCCCAAGAAATCCTTGTTCCAATGTTTTTTTTTGAGGAAATATTTGATTTGGTAGTCTCCCACAAACTAGGTTGAAGTGCAAGTGACTCCTTCTAAAAGCCAAGCTATTATATATATATATATATATATATATATATATATATATATATATATATATATATATATATACATACATATATGCATTTTTCAAAACATTCCTGTAATTTTAAAAATAAATTATTAGGGATAAATAGCAATAAAATAAAATTTAAATGTAAGAATACTTATAACTTAGAAAAAAATATGTAGCAGCATCTTTTTATTAATCCTAATTACTTAATGCTTTCCAAGAAGTAGGAGTGGTTGGGTAGGGGAGTAGGGCAGGGGGAGAGTATAGGGTACTTTCGGGATATCATTAAAGAAAACATCTAATTAAAAAAAGATTTAAAAAAAAGAATCTCACATTTATACTTTATACTACAAGGTTAAATAGCCTACAGATATATATAGCTAGATGAGTATCTAAAAAGTTAAAAACAAGCCATTTTATCAAAGTGACAAAAATTCAGAAAAAATGTTTTCATTGAATTGATTATTGCCAGCATTGTTTATTATTAGTTGTCAGCATTAACTAGTCACTTTTAGCATAAATGGGAGTATTAGTGAAATATATAACTAGTACAAAATAATGTAACTTTTAAATGTGTACCAACTTTAATAAGTGTGAGGTTATATCATACTTGAATCTAATTTTTTAATCCATTATTTGTTTGTTATAGATAGATTCTAAGAATTCGGTCTCTTTTCTTTGTAAAAAGAAACTAGGAAACCAGGCTTGAAGGGAAAGAAGGCATATCTGCCAGCTTCGGTAATCCTGAAAAACCACCCAAGTGTTAACAGCTTACAACCACCTAGGCTCACCCTGTATATGCCTTACCCAGTGTGTCTTTGCCTGCCTTTCTATTCTTACTCATCCTCACTCAGAAAAATCAGGCTGTAGCAGCTCATATTTCAGCTACACAATTCTGATCATGACTAAGAAAAAACAAGTTTCTCTCAGGTTTGGCATGAGTCCTTTCTGCTATCACTTTTTGGCCATGGGAGTCACAGTGTAGTAGACATGCAATGTTTTCTCTTCCCCAAAAGAGATGGTTCTTGGGAAAAGAAACAATATCTTAAACTTTACTCTCAACCTCGAGGATTTGTTTTCTCCCTAATTGTACTCTCAGTGTATACTTAGCCCCTCTCCAAAGTAGACATCATCTTCAGTAGTAATTTTCTTGTGTTTGTGTTGTAAGGATGAGTTAAAATGGGATGCTCCTATTTGGGGTATGTATGCTACTGTTGTAATGAGGCTGGAGGAAGCATATTGGCAGAACAGCGTTATGGCTTTGAAATCTTCTAGTTTAATATGGTCTGGGTGATTTTGTTTACAATGTACTGACTAATGCATGTCACTACATCTAATATCAGTCCTCACAGTGATGGCTTTTGTTTCAGAGTTGTACTAAAGACACTTGGAAACAATTGTTAGTCCTCTTAGAAAGGGAAAGAGCTCTTAAGACTACAAGAAATGGTCTGAAATGGAGAGTAGAAGATAGTGATTATGGGTTGCTATGAGTCTTGCAGACAACACTCTTTCCTTCCTATCCCAGAATTCTGGTTTCTCATTGGGAGAGGATGGTGACTTGTGGGAAGAAGCGGCTGTACATGCCATGTGAGAATAACTATTAACTGTTCAAAGAGAGTCTCTGTCAAAGCATCCTAATAGGCAAGCCTGGAATCAATGTTGTTTGTATGGGGCTCCAAAACTCACAAACTATTTCTATTCATAAGACTAAATAGCTATTCACAATTATTCCTTATTTATTCTTTCAGCATTATTTAAAATAATAGGTAGAAATAGTTGACAAATTTCAGTGCTCTCAACAAAAAAATTACAAAACTTTGATGATAACTCTATAGTGATACAGAGAAATGATATTTTAAATCTATTGTGGGCCTAATAATGAACAATAAAAGGTTTTCATAAATAGAATGAATTGCTTGAATTAATAACGGTGGCTATACTATCTGTTATTAAATAATTTCTGAAAAATCTTTAACCATATAATAACATCTAAAATAAAGAATGTGAAACAAGATTTGAAATAGGAATTAAAAGGAAAAACTCATACTATTGGCTAGATAAGATGTAAAAATCAATAGCTTTTTACATTCCTACAGATAGAAAATGCATTAGAAAAATAATATTCCATTTGCAAAACCATTGTGAGCTAGAAGGTGAGTCTAAACAGGAAATGTGTTGTGAAATGGACCTGAATTTGTCTCCCAGATCCTTTGCTCAGTGTATATCTCTTCTAACATATTTAGATCCCTAATGTTCTATTTCCTTCACTGGTAAAACACAGATTAAAATAGATTTACCTCATCGGATTTTTGCTATATGTTTGAGTTAATTCTGATGCACCTGGATTGCCACCTCCTTCTATCCAATGTCTCTAAATAATAGACATTGTCATTAATACATTTTCACTTAGAAGTAGAAGGAAATTACTAAATGCCGAGTAGGTATACAGAGCCACTAATGTATTGTAGGACACAATAGAATTTGAAATGTATCTAAGATGTTTGTTTGTATTCAATGCTCATACACACACACACACACACACACACACACACACACACACACAAACTCAGTGCCAATTATTGGTATTTACTGAACGATGACTTAGTGCTTAGAAGGTGTAAAAGAACAGGATGAAGATCTGTGATATCAAGAGAGTGAAAATAGCCACTTAAAGGGAAAGGACAGATAAAAGAATCCAAGGTAAAAAAATCACACAGAAGGCAGAAACAAAGACACATACATCCACAGTGTGCTAGGTAAATGTTGATTAGGGAAAGAGGGAATGATAAAAAAAAAAGGCCCAGTTTATATAGGCTTCCTGTTGTATTTTTAATTCTTCCTGAAATAATTCAATGGCACTGCAGTTTTTAGAAAAGATAGAACAAAATATGCACAGATAATTTTTTCACCACAGTTGCTTTCTTGAGACTAGGTTATAGGGAAACAAGATTACAGTCAGGAATCTTTGGGAAACTATTACAGTAGACTACTTGCATAGATGAGGTAATAGGACAGGCGGTAATGACATCTAGATTTACATCAAGATTTTATGTGAACTGATCTCAACAGTGGCAAGATAGGAAAGTCATTGATTTCAGAAGAAACCCTTTTTTTTATAGAAAGACCAGTGGTTTATTACAGACACATTGAATGTGGTGAGATATTTCTTTAGTAGTCCAACTCAAGATGGAGAACTGCAAGCTGTAAGTACAAATGAAGTAATGCTGGGGGTGTAAAGCCATGCAGTGAACTGAGGACAAGAAAGGCACAAATATGTCTTTTGGCAGAGACCAAGGACCAAGTCTGAGAAGCCTACAAAATTAAGAAGTCCAAGGAAGCAGGGCGGTGGTGGCTCACTCCTTTAATCCCAGCACTTGGGAGGCAGAGGCAGGAGGATTTGTGAGTTTGAGGCCAGCCTGGNCATGAGCATCTTGTTTCTGGGGCACAGAAAGAGAGCAAAGTTTAAGGAACCTTGTGAAACCTGAAAAAAGATAGGATACCTGTCTCATTATACAGGGAAGCTCTAGGGACCTTCCTTGTCAGCAGTGATGAAGAGTGAGTGATAAGGCTGCAAGGTGAGGTATAAGGCCAGATAGTAATAACCTAGGTGAGGGATCAACTATTCTTGTGACCATTAAAACCATGGAGATGCTAGACGTATGAGGATCTCCTACACGTTCTGAGGTCACACCATCAGACTGAATGACAGTAAGAAGAGAATGCTTACAGAAACAGTTAATATTCAGGAGTGATTACTCAGTGAGACATGAACACAGTTGCCTAAAATGAGTAAAGGAGGAAGACCATGAAGGTGGAGAGGTGAGGAACAGAGACGTTTTATGGTATGCAGTTTAGTGATGGCCTGGAGAATCCCAAGAAGATGAGTTGAGAAGGAACCAGAGTCTGTCTAGTGGTCAAAATTAAGACAGCTGTGATTAGTTTGGGTTTAATGGGGATAGTAATCAAGATTTGTGATCAGAAGTTCTAGATTTAGCAAATGTACAAGATGAGAAGAGTCTAGCTACATTTTTTTTCATTTAACTCCTTTTTTATTAGATATTTAATTTTTACCTTTTCTCAGAACTATCATAAAGATATCCCTTTACCTTTTTTTTTTCCCTTTTCTCAGAACTTTTACCTTTTCTCAGAACTACCATAAAGCTATTCCTTTGTGACAAGAAGCTGCACCTAGCCCTGGGTCACCCATGTGACTTCACATGTGTGTACTTGATACTCTAGAGGGCACTGTGCAGCTAAGCTAAACTGAGATGAAGATTAAGCTTAACAAATGCACTTCTCTCTATCTCCCCTTCTTCCCTTTATAAAGACTTCCCTCTGTCCTTTCCTTTTTTCCTCCCTGCTTTGGCTTTTTGGAGACAGGGTCTTGCTTACAGCTCAGGGATGACCTCAAGCTCACTACCTTTGCCCCCATTATCAACATACTTTTTGAGTTCTGACATTTTTAAATTAATCTCCTTATAAACCAGAGTCATGATTAGTTGTTTGCATTATATCCAATCTCAGACAAGTTCAAAATCACATCCCATTAGTGAAAGTATTGATAGAGGAGCTTTAATGCCTGTGGTGGAATGAATGTCCCTAAAAGGCTCGTATTCTTGAATCTTAATCACGGGGGAATGGAACTGCTTGAGAAGATTAGGTTTAGGAGGTATGGGTTGGAGTGGAGTAGATATGGCCTTATATGAGGAAGTTTGTCACTAGGGGATGGATGGACTTTGAGATTTCAAAAACCCATCCTAGGACCAGTTTTTCTGCTCTCTGCTGTGGATTAGGATGTAGGTCTCAACAACTGCTCTAGTGCCTTGCCTGCATGCTGACATATTCTCCGACATGATGATAATGGACAAACCTCTGAAACTGAAATGATAAGCAAGCCCCAGTTGAATACTTTCTCTTATAAGGTTTGGTCATAGGGTCTCTTCACATCAATAGAACAGTGACTGTGACAGTGTCGGAAGAGTTTAGAAAGGATCTGCCCAGATTCTAGGCAGTTCCTTTTGAATAGGGAAGTATAATGACAGCAAGAATATGTAGGTATGTGGCTAACAGGTAAGGCTAAAACCACAAATGCAATAGGAACAATGGGCAGAATATCTCTAAAAGCAGATGATATCATACACATTTGCCCTTTGGTCATCCCATTTAAAAAAAAACAAAAAACAAAAACAAATACGTAGTAAAATTGTACTTCATCTTTTTTTTATTAGATATTTTCTTTATTTACATTTCAAATGCTATCCTGCAAGTTCCCTATACCCTCCTCCCGCCCTGATCCCCCACCTGCCCATTCCCACTTCCTGGCTGTACTTCATCTTAAAATGACTACTAAGAAAAGTCTGATCTACAGAGATGTACAAGGTGATACAGAAACACAAGGATTTTGGTCCCTATAGAGTTTGTGTCTAATCTCAGTACCAAGCATCTGATAATGAAAACACAGGTTTCACTGATGTTAAGTAGAACTCACTAGCAGGTGTAATCAAGGAAGGGGCTCAGGAGAGAGCCCACAAAGGACCTCATGTTCTCACATTTGTTAATATGATAAATGAGTTTTTGGCACCAGGTCCTTCACACTCCATAGTACTTCCAGAATGTCCTAATTGCTTCTGTACATTAAATCTTTCTAATGATAACAGCCTTAACTCTGTCTCACTTTTATTTGGGTCCAAATTATCATCACTGTACCACAAGGAATTAATTAAAAGCTAACCAGGAAAGGCTGCCATGAATGGCAAAGGCAAACTTGGTTCTGAAAGCCTGTGGCAATCATCAAAGAACTGTGAAGAGGAGCCAGCTAGCCAGCCAGCCAGCCAGTCAGCCAGCCAGTCAGCTCTTCCAGGGCCCTTTCTGGTATTTTCAATGTTGCTCATTAGGGAGGGCATGGTAGGTCAGGGGAAGGGGACAGTGAAGACAGAGGATGCATGGAGAAGAAATTGAGATACCAGTTTTAAACACAAGCTTGGGTTGTTCAAGTTGGAAGCATTATTTGGTGTAATTGCATATATTCAGCATTTAATATCTCTAGGGAGATTTAGCTGGAGTTGCGACTTCACACATTTAATGAAGCGAAACTCTCTTAGGCCACTGTAAGGCATATCTAAGGATGAAAACCAGTAATTTACAGCTTTAGTGACCTTATTACAGTGTACTTTGTGCTTGGCTGCTCTTCACTCTTATCTGGGCCATTATCAAAGGCTCCTGTAGAATATTGGCCATTAGCTGCATACCGACCAAGGGGCTTTATCTTGATGGGGCTATAAAAGGGTGGGAAAAATATTGAATATTTTATCTTAATTCCTAAGAAAAAAAATCAAAATAGCAACATGTTCTTTGAAACGCTAATATGCATGTGAATGGTAGTGATGAGGCAAAGTCACCAATAACCAACCAGCCTTAGTGCAAAGGCTCCTAAAATACGAGCTAATTACACTGACAGCCCAAATAACAATGAATATTCTCCAGTAGCTGATGAATAGCTCCTGATTTCCAGATGTCTAACCTACATCTGTGCAATGGAGACGGAAAGAACAAAGGGATGAAGAATACTATCTTCTTGGCCAGATGCCAGTGAATCAGAATGGAAGGAAGAGCTCAGGTTTGCTGAGGGTCACACTACCAAAAAGTACCACCATTTTAACCTACATGCATGGCTGCTCTCCTTCATTTAACTGTACATGGAACCAGAAGTCTGAAGATGCTTTCTATTAGGGACCAGAGAGTAAAAACTGCAAGCTCTGTGGACCACACATATTCTGTATCAAATATTTGTCATTAGGCTTAGTTTGTTTCTCTGAATTAAATACTTAAAGAACAAACAATTTTTAGGTTGTACAAATGATCATGCAAAGCCCTCAATTGTGATCTAGGTTCTTCTGACTCATGGTCCAGGCACTTGACTAAACTTAGTAAAACATCAAAAGATTATCTTTCTTCAAGGAGCTTTGGAACAGGAAGAGAGCATAAAACCCGTCAGAGAACATAAAAATTCCAAAACCATGGGTTTTTAAAAAAATGTTTTCAATGCTTAAGTCAAAAGAAAAGGTAGAACTGGAAAGAGTGGTTAAAGAACATAAAAATTGAAAGTGTAGAAAATATGCTTTATATCTGAATTTTCATGATTTGTGATCATGAGATGAAAAAGAACCTTTTGGACTTGAATTTTGTTGATTCAAACATGTACTGCAGTTGATGGAAATTTATAACCAAAAAAATTAAACTTACATAATGCTCTTTTTATTTGTGAGTTGTGTGATCACAAGGAAAGGTTTAAGAACACTAAGATGACTTAATTTCCTCACATGGTAAATGGCAGTCCTAATGCACATTTCTAACTTCACTGTAGTGGTCTATTGGCTAGTCAATGAAGTCATGTTTTCATACATAATAAAGAAAAAAAGAGCTGGATCCATGTAACAAGACCCTGTCTCAAAATGAAACAACCAACCAAACCAAAACAAACCAAAACAACCAAAAGGAAAATCCCTCCCTTCATCGGGATAGGGAGAGGGGTAGGTGCAATAATATTTGTTTATTGTGCAGCAGATCATTAGCTTAATATGAGATATATAACTTGTCTATATTAATAATTGATAGAGTGCTTGAGATTCACTTGTAAGTATGATGTCACATAGTGCATAGGATATGTTTAAGAGGCATAGGCAGGACAATCACAAGTTCAAGCTCATCCTGGGTTATACCTTTACTTCCTCAGGTTCAATAATGCCATCTAAATGTATACCTAACTTGCAAGTGCTAACAGATTAACTTTGCTGGAGACATGGTAATGAGTATTTACTGTTTATATAAAGGACCAGAGTTTTGTCCCCAACACCCACATAAGGCAGCTCACAACTGCCTCTAACTCCAATATCAGGGAATCCAATAGCTTAGGGACCCTGACAGCACATATATACTCACAAGTATCAGACACATATATGCAAATAAAAAATACTTCTTAAAAACCTATTCTTTTTTTTAACATTTAATTAATTATTAAATTTAATTATTCAATAAATATTTGCCTGTTTGTCCATCCAGATTCCTAAGAATGATACTCTAGGAAGTAGTTCACCTTTCTTCTTCTTTTTTTTTCCCATTTTTTTAATTAGATATTTTCTTGATTTACATTTCAAATGCTATCCTGAAAGTCCCCTCTACCCTACCCCCACCCTGCTCGGAACACCAGGGCCAAAAACCTATTCTTGTGAATTCTATGAGTAAGGGTTTTCAGCTTGAAGCAAATAATATACTTGGGGGTTTCTTAGGGTGAATGTGGCAAATAAAGAAGTGGCCTGAGTCCATAGGAAAGGTACATGAATGATTTTAAGAATATCATTCAAAAATCCCACTTAACATTAAAATGTTCTATTGCAATAACTATTAAGGTACCCACAATCCTGAACAATAGTCTCTTCTCTCCAGTGAGAATCTTGTCCCATCTCAAGATATCCTGTAAATAGAAGAATTTAGTGACAATGATGTGAGAGAGAGAGAGAGAGAGAGAGAGAATTTAGTAACCTAACAGAAACTCTAATCACAGTTCCATAGGCCAATCCCTAATGCCATAATCTTGAATGTTATCATCCCTATCATACCTAAAGAACAAAATCCCTAGGATCAGACTTTCCTGAAATCACCAGTTCAAAACATGTCAATCTCCAACACGGAAGGCCATGACCCCTAACTATAATTCCTGTGGTGAAAAGCATAGGCAGGGGATTTAAAAAATCAGTATAAAGACAAAGTTTGGGGAAAACGGGGAGTGACTATTAGTTATATAGAAGCTACCTACATCTTGATAGGTAAAGTGGGATCACACAAAATATTCTTTTCAGTAGGCTGCAAGGGCGTTCACAAAAGGGATGCATATGCAAATCTTTAGTGTATGAAGATCTATCCTTCTCTGAGATGGGAGACAGACTGTTCTTCTGACATTTGGGCCATCAAGATATATGGGCCCCTGTTTTTTAAAACTTGTAAGTTAACCATTGCCATTGCCTCAAGAATAGCCATTACAAGTAAATTTCTTCTGCTTATACCTATTATAACTGCTCCACTGCTGTAGGTACATGCAAGCAAATAGGCATGTAATGTTATTGGTCATGGCTTGAATATGTACTGTCCCCCCAACAAGTACACAGGTCTGCATGCTTGTCCCTCACCTAGCTGCACTATCTGGGGAGACTGACTAGCCTTTAGGAGTTGGAGCTTATCTAGAGAAAGGTGGTGACTGTAGGGCAGGCCTTGAGAGCTCTAACCCAGTCTTATGATGTTCTGTATACTATTTCTGTTTCCTAGTCTACTGAGATGTGAGAAAACAACCTCGTGTCCTGCAGCCATAGCTATGAGATGTTCTTCCTTCATTCTTGTATTTTGATGGACTGATTCATCAAATGATGAAACCATATAAATATTTCTTTCTTGAAGTTGCTCCTTCTCAGCTGTTTGGTCACACTAATGAGACCAATAGAGTATTATTACCTATTTTACTATGTTTAGCAGCCTAAGAAGTATTCTATTGTGTTCTATGTTTTTTCTTAATCTCTTCAGTTAAATATTTTTTGGAGAATTATTTTCATGGGATTTTGATCTTTGGGGGTTTTAACATTTGATAGTGAGGTACTTAGGCTAACATTTTTTGTTTTCTTTTATTCCATTTTTGGAATTATGGATTATACCTACAGAATATATGCAGGATGAAAAACATCTAGGAGGTAGCATCAAATTTCTGTCAGCTTTTGTTCATGATTGATCATCAACCCTTGCCGTTACCCTTAGCAGACTCTACAGAATTTCCCTGTGTGGAACCTGGTGAGCTCAACCTGAAATATTAACCATTCCAACAGAGATAAACTTAAGATTTTTCTTTCTCAAACCGGTAAGGAGTCTTCATGATGGCTTTCACATCCCACCTGAAGGAAAGTAATGGCCCCCACACTCATAAATGGAGGATGTACCTCATAAAATACAAAGACATAAAGTAGCATCCTGCACTGTGTGGAAATTCTTCCCTGACTTGGCAGGGAAGAGTACACTTGAAACATAGTCCATGATTTGTCCATTTGATAAAAAAAAAAAAAACCTTTCTGTGTTGCTATTCAAGAGATCCTTTACATATACATGTACTCACACAGTGAGAAAAAATTATATTTACTTTGAAACTATCCTTGGCAGAACCAACAAAAGTCAAGGTTTGCACACACACAGACTTCCTAAGACATCTGTTCCCTTTAACTTAACCTGGGACCAACTCATGCCCAAAGACTGCTTCCTGTGATTAAAGAATCTCTGCCACTTTTCACCAAGCACAATGAAAAATAATTTTCAAAAACACTTCAGACTCTACTAAACTGGTAGGTGCCTATGTTTTCTCTCTTGTCATCACTTATTAGCAGGATATTTATATGGAAATAGAATCTGTCTCTTTCCTAGACTGTCCCTTGATTCTGGTGACATGCTGGGAATGAGTTGTAGGTAGGCTTGCAGAAGTGGGTGGTTGTGGGCAGGTCTCAGCCATTCAGATTTGAATTGACAATGAGCTGTGGCACAGACTCACAGGCTTTATAAACATTATGACTGAAGGCATATATGTTTGTTGGAAAGAGCTATTCCTAGCCAATTCTTAGAGTTCATATATTGTCTGCCATGTGGGAGCTCAATAAATGTTTATTAACTTTCCTGACTAGTTATATGTCAAGTTGACATAATAAAGTCATCTGAAAGGAGGGGAATTCAACTGAGAAAAATCCCTCTGTAACATCCAGCTACAACGCATTTTCTTAATTAATGATTGATAGCAGAGGTTCTAGTAGCTATCTAGTAGCTACACTAGCCCACTGTGGGTGGTACTGTCTTTGGGCTTGTGGTCCTGGGTTCTTAAAGAAAACTGGTTGAGCAAGCAGGAAAGAAGCATTCCTTCATGGTCTCAGTAACAGCTCCTGCCCCCTGGAGTTTACACTGTTTAAGTTCCTGTCCTATCTTCCTTCAATGACAAACAGTGCTATGTAAATGTAGAACTCTTTCTTCCCCAAGTTCCTTTTGTCATGGTATTTCATCCATGCATTAGCAATCTGAACTGAAATATTAACTAATTAATAAATGCTTTTCCCCATTTCTGATATAGAAGGTCAAATTCAGAAAGGCTAACTGATTAGGTATCAGATAAAAATACAAATCAGGACTTTTATATCTCTCCCACGCTACTGTAGACTCTGGTGTTGTGTAATAAGATTGCAGGGAAAAGAAAATTGATGTTAAATGCTTTGGCTCCTTGTGTTTTACTAAAATACCTGTGACTGAAAACTCCTGAAGAAATCTGCAGGAAATGAGCAGCACTGCCACTGGAGACTGAAGTGCTTGCAATTAAATCCAGAAATTTGAGCTCTACAGCTCACTTATGTAGCTCATCATGGCACTCAGTATCTTAAATGACAGAATATGCTCCCCTGCCCAAGGCTGAATGAACAGAGGAGGACCGTCAGCACCCTATGGTTACATGAACTGCTGATTACCCTTCATTCCTGCTTATGCTGCAGAGCCATTTTGCTTGTGGGAGAAGAATTTGGAGAAAGACTTCAGGAGAGAAAAGGGCTGGATTTTTGCAAGTTGGATTCCCTGCTGACAAGCAAGGGCATGAGAGCAAGGCTCTGAGCAGCTCAGATCCCTTCCAAGGGGCATTGATGATATGCTATGTTATATGTGATCATGTCTGTGCAGTTACTTCTGAGCTAGCATACTACTGCTGATTAGGTGTCATGAGGTGTACAAATGTTAACAAAGACCTGGGGGAAGAGACTGAGTTTTGGTCCAAGAGTTGTCAATCATGTTCCTCAGATTTGCCTGATATATATATATATATATATATATATATATATATATATATATATATATATATATATATACGCTCTGAGAAGGTCACTGGGTCATTGATGTTGAAATCGTGCTAAATGATAGGCATCAGCATTAACATTTGATGAACCATGGATAATGGGAAAATGAGTAATGTTGATTGATTATCAATTTAAAAATTATAAGAACAAAAAGAATTGGTCACTACTACATCTGATAGCCTCTGGTGAAAAGACTGAAGAATATTAATTATTCTCCACATAAGCTTTAATCCTACCACTGGCAGCTGAAAGAGAGAAGGAAAACTTCATTAGCAAACATCTTGAGGGGTTGTTATGTGATTTCTAAGCTGAGAGGAAGAGAATATAAACAAAAAGTAGTCCATCTTCACAATGCATCTGAGTCATGTGAAATAATACCAAGCATCTACATCCAGGGTGGGAGTCACCAGATTTCTCACTCTCCTCAGCTTTTCCTACCCACTTCTCTGTCATATAGTTGACCATAGCACCTACATGTGCCCTAAGTGTGTAGCATCCATTTGCCCATATGGGAAATCTTCATTGTTTACAAAAGCCTGAAGCTTCAGTAGCTTTTTATTCATCTTCTAGAGCTTTAAAAAATAATTTTAGTGGACTTAGTTTCATGTATAATTTCTTTGTTAGGTCAGTCCCCTGCCTATAGCTATAAATGGCTTCCCATCACCTAAAGGATAAAATAAGAGTGCTGGATGTATCCATCTCTGCCTCCTATGACGTTCTGCTCTCTTTGCATCATCCTTCCCTCTCTCCTTTCCATTCTTCAGGGGCAATCAATTTGAAAAGGGACTCCAAGAAGAAAAAGATATTTGAGTACATTGGATTGTAAACCTAGAGTGTAGCTTATATCCAACTACAATATTTATATACAAAAACAAAATACATAGTAACACAAACATACATACACATAATATGGATCTCAACATTCTAGCCTCAAAATTTTTGCTTTTAAACATGTTTCACAATGCATTTGCTTGTCTAGTGTATGTACATATTTATATATTTATACCATTATAAGAGACGTGCATATATGTAAATATACATATATATGAATGTGTATATAAATATATACATAAGCATTATTATGTAAATTGGAACATCTGTTATCATTTCCTATATGTTTCTATTCCAATATTTTTGTCTTACCACGCTTTTGGATATTGTTACTGCTTTTTTCTTTACTTATTAGAATAGGATAAATATGACCTTATATATTTAAAGGAATAAAAATCAAGTTCCCTCACTTAAGGAACAAAATGCTAAAACCGAATATGAGGAGAGACAGATAAAGTAAATTTGTAGAATATATCAGAAAGCTTAAGACATATGTATATCTGTGTATATACAAATATGCAGAAGATAAAAAGTTCGGTTATCTGGGTATATTTTCTGGCTGTTAGTATGGTGTTTTTGTGGGATTCTTAACTGTGGGAGCAGATATATCTCTGACTCTTTGCCTGCTCTTGAGAGTTTCTTCTACTCGATCGATTTGTTCAGCCTCAATACAAGGACTTATGCCTTGGCTTATTATATTGTGTTTTGTCATGGTTGGCATCATCTCTTGAAGGCCTGCTCTTTTTTGAAGAGGAAAATGGAGAAGAATAGATGTGGAGGAGGAGATGGAAGATATGGGGAGCTAGGAGGAAAAAAGAAGGAGGATCTGTGGCTGGGATATATTATATGAAAGAAGAATCTATTTTCAATACATACAAAAAATATGAAAAGGAAGAAAATAACTAAAGAATGGTTGGCAACTGTCATCTCCTCATTTCTGGCATTACATTTCTTTTTTATCTTTTTTTATTAGATATTTTCTTCATTTACATTTCAAATGCTATCCCAAAAGTATCCTATACCCTCCCCCTGCCCTGCTCCCCTACCCACCCACTCTCACTTCTTGGCCCTGCATTTCCCTGTACTGGGGCATATAAAGTTTGCTAGACCAAGGGGTCTCTCTTCCCAATAATGGCCAACTAGGCCATCTTCTAATATATATGAAGCTAGAGACACAAGCTCTGGGGGTTCTGATTAGTTCATATTGTTGTTCCACCTATAGGGTTGCAAACCCCTTCGGCTCTTGGGTATTCTCTCTAGCTCCTACATTGTGGACCCTGTGTTCCTGCTAAGAGATGACTGTGAACATCCACTTCTGTATTTGCCAGGCACTGACAAAGCCTCACAGGAGACAGCTATATCAGGGTCCTTTCAGCATAATCTTGCTGTTATATGCAATAGTGTCTGTGTTTGGTGGCTGATTATGGGATGGACCCCTGGGTGGGGCAGTCTCTGGATGGTCCATCCTTTCATCTTAGCTCCAAACTTTGTCTCTGCAACTACTTCCATGGATATTTTATTCCCTATTCTAGGGAGAAATGAAGGATCCACTCATTGGTATTCCTTCTTGATTTTCCTGTGTTTTGGGAGTTGTATCTTAGATATTCTAGGTTTCTGGGCTAATATCCACTTATCAGTGAGTGCATATCAAGTGACTTCTTTTGTGATTGGGTTACCTCACTCAGGATGATATCCTCCAGATCCATCCATTTGCTCAAGACTTTCAGAAATTCATTGTTTTTAATAGCTGAGTAGTACTCCATTGTGTAAATATACCGATTTTTGATCTTATAGCACATGCCATCCCTGTTCTGTTTAGGAATTTTACCCCTGTTCCCATATCTTCAAGGGTTTTTCCCACTTTCTTCTCTATAAATTTCAGTGTCTCTGGTTTTATGTGGAGTTCTTTGATCCACTTATACTTGAGCTTTGTACAAAGAGATAAGAATGGATCAATTCACATTCTTCTACATTTTGACAGCCAGTTGTGCCAGCACCATTTGTTAAAAATGCTGTCTTTTGCCCACTGGATGGTTTTACCTCCTTTGTCAAAGATAAGGTGACCAAAGGTGTGTGGGTTCATTTCTGGGTCTTCAATTCTATTCCATTCATCTACTGTCTGTTGTTGTACCAGTACCATGCAGTTTTTATCATGATTGCCCTGTAGTACAGTCTTAAGTCAGGCATGGTTCTCTTATTGTTGAGAATAGTTTTTGCTATCCTAGGTTTTTTGTTATTCCAGATGAATTGCATATTGCCCTTTCTATCTGAGTGAAGAATTGAGTTGGAATTTTGATGGGGATTGCATTGAATCTGTAAATTGCTTTTGGCAGGATACCCATTTTGACTATATTAATCCGGCTAATCCATGAGCATGGGAGATCTTTACATCTTCTGAGATCTTCTTCAATTTCTTTCTTCAGAGACTTGAAGTTCTTGTCATACAGATCTTTCACTGCCTTAGTTAAAGTCACACAAGGTATTTTATATTATTTGTGACTATTGTGAAGGGTGTTGTTTTCCTAATTTCTTTATTGTCCTGTTTATCTTTTGTGTAGAGAAAGGCCATTTGAGTTAATTTTATATCCAGCTACTGTGCTGAAGCTGTTTATCAGGTTAAGGAGTTCTCTGGTGGAATTTTTCTGGTCACTTATATATACTATCATATCATGTGCAAAGAGTGATATTTTGACTTCTTCCTTTCCAATTTGTATTCCCTTGATCTCCTTTCATTGTTGAATTGCTCTGTCTAGGACTTCAAGTACTATATTGAATAGGTAGGGAGAAAGTGGGCAGCCTTGTCTAGTCCCTGATTTTAGTGGGATTGTTTCCAGCTTTTCTCCATTTAGTTTGATGTTGGCTACTTGGCATTACATTTCTTATTCGCTGTGTTTATTTAATGCCCGATTGGAGAGATGACTCTAGATCACAACAATAATGTTAGCTTTCATTGAAAAATTAAATGGCATTTTAAAGCAATTATAAATCTCTTGCAAAATACAGTTATATTAATTAAAATACGAATTTCAAAAATTAATCTAACAAATTGCCTTAAAACAAAGTTAAAATAACTCAGGAGACGATTGGAAAGTGAGAACATGATGACCTCTGTGCTCTTTCAAGGAAGGATCTCTCTGCTTTCATCATCTCTTGGCTCATAGTTCCTCAGTTCTTTGGCTAAAGCAATTATGCTAAAAAGGGTTGGCAGGTCAATATAGTTAAGGACCAGGCAGTCAAGGTAAGGAAAGAAGTAGCAAGACAGAAACACTGACAACTAGATCCTTGTGTACTCACACCCTTCTTACAACAGCATGTCCTTGCTGCCATGAGTACCCAGTATAGACATGTAATAACCATTTTTCTGATATCTCAAAAGAAGCTGGAAAATCCTATTTTTTGTGTGTAAAATCTTTAAGTTTAAAAATATGACAATTACTTAACATGCCTTAATCTTATGTGGTACAAAATTTTGATCTCTTTTCTAATGTTTGTTTCTCTTATGCAAAAAGAGGAACTAAAACCATGAATAAGTAATTTAAAATAGTTAAACAATTCTCAACTCATGCGTTTCCTTGCAAGACAATTTGAAGAAATGTTTATAATTGAAGAGGGTTCTAAATTCAAGTGTTAGTAACCTTAATTTAAACCCACAATTAATAATTTATATTACTTTTCATCATTTTTATATACATTTCAGACACAAGAACTGTATTTACTTCATATCAGCCCCTCCCTCTCTACCTCATACTCCTCCTCTGTTCTTATATGGGTGGGGGAAATCTCACAAGCCTCACCTCTGTACCTACAAGGCAATTAACGGCTGCTGAGAGAAAAAAATCAATATTCCCCAGTAGTCCAAAAGACTTCTCAAACAATATAGGTTATTAAAATTGCCATTGGTTGCCTCTCATAACTTAAAGAAAATACCATCATGCTGGAGAAAATGCACATTCTATAGATAGGACTTGAAAAAGTCAAATTACAAGTGACCAGGAAGGTTCCTCCCTGAAGACTAGATCTCTTATCATTCAAAAGATAAACAAGCTGACAAGAAAAGTGATTAAAAGATCTGCCCTACATTAAACCCCATGGCTAGTGTATTGAGATATATTCAAAATTACAGTAGTAGCACTTATATCTAATTAGACATAAAGCTCACTCAATAGGAGGGAATTCAGGCCTATTATGGTATACCTAGTTAGCCAAGCCCTAGCTACTGAGGTCATCGATTCAGTTGAAGAAAAATACAATATTACTCTTTTAATTCAAAGATAATAATGACTTACATTGTTGAAATATAATGTGATATTTTAGTGTAAAAATATGCAACAAATAATTTTGTCTAAAGAAAATTATGCTTTAATTTATTTTAATAAGTTATAAAAGAAATTGTGGGAATTACTTGTATCATAAGAAAAACAATGGGATCATACAGGTATATATATTTCTCTCTATTTATGAATATATGTATATATCTTTTGCAACACACTATTCATGACCTCTATTTCTGCTTCTTGATACAGAAAAGATCAGATAATATTTATAATATTATTATAAATATTAAATGAGACAATATTTGTAAAATATTTAACAAAATGCTTCCAAAAGATAAATATTTATATTATAAATAGAACTGATTTTATTTCTATATGGAATAGTAATATGAATATTAATAAGTTTCAATTTTAGGAATATTTGAGCACATAAGTAAGAAAAATTGAGCATTGTTGGTTTCAGATGCCTAAAAATATAACAGAGTAGTAATTTGCTTCAGGTTAAATGTATGAGGTCATTAGTCTCAGAGGTTAGTCTAAGATGACAGGTACCCTTGTTCTAAAGGCTATTAAATACCATTAGAGCTCATAGTTGCCTCAAGAGACCTTTAAATTTGCTAGGCAGTTTTTTCATGTATGTATTAAGTGTGAGATGACACAAACAAGCACAAAAACCATGTAGCTGACCCTTCTGTGATTTCTTCCTTATCCTGATAAGGAGTCCTTCTAGATGATCTTGGGCAGAAACATCTGCTGCTTCTCTGACTTCCCATTGTTTCCCAACAGCCCTGGGAGTGAAGCACTTTTATCACTATCCACTTTTTCCTGCCTTCTCATTCATCTGGTATTATGAAATGGGATTAAACAGAGGCAGTAGAGGAAGAGCTCTACCCTGTTCTCTAACTCCAAATGTTTTTGCAGCTTTCATTTCAGGGAAGGTGCCCACACATTTGCCAACCTCATCCTGTATAAGAGGCATGCATGGAACCAGTGGGATTATAAGTGTACAGGTCTAGACATAAAGATTAACTCTGAAATGGCTTTATGGAAAAGTCCAGAACACTAGGACCTTGTCTACATTGGCAATATAGTACCATGACATTTAAGTTCAATGCTGTCCCTCAACCCAAGAACCCTGACTCTTACTTAACCCACGACATTAAAACAATTACATGCCACACAGACACCCTCTTCTGCTGACTCATAAACAACACATATTTTTTAAACTTACACGTTTATGTATCTGTATGTATATATAGAGCTTCATAAAATACACTGATGGTTTTAAAAATATCTCTATAAAATAGACATATTAAGTCATCTTAATAAAGGCAGGTTAAAGTCACCTGATCATGTGAAAAGAACTGCTGGTATTTCACAAGTTGGTACTGTATATCAGACTAATGTCCTGATATGATGGAAAAACCAAACCACACAAATACACATAAGCACATGCCTACTGCAAGCCAGATAATCTATCAATCATTACAAACACAAGTACATTAGGAGATGGTTTTAATAATCAAGTGGGTTTTGTAGAATAAGGTTGAAGTTTGTCAGAAGAGCTGAAGAAAATACCTTGGGGCTTCACTTCTTGATAACAAACAAAATAGCATCCAGGAGAAAACCAGGTGTATGTCTACAAGCCTGGTGGCTCCTAAGAACAAAGAAGCATGTGATGGGGGCCTTAAAAGCAATAAGAATCCCAAGTGACTCAAAATTTGTAACTCTGCCTTAAATGAGTTACCTTATAATGATGCTCAGAATCTCTACTACCTAGTCTCACTCCTAAAACTGGAAATTATTGGCAAACACTAAATCCATCCAAACCTTCTCAAGCCCAAATCCAGCCCAGCTAATAGGTATGCTATCACTGACACAAGTAGGTTGGCCTTTGGTGCAGAAAGCTAACCAAAGCTTCTTTCACCTATCTAAACATATTGAGATACAGCACAAGTATCAAAAGATAAATGAAGAAGCAAGACTTTGTGACATATGGCTAAGTGAGATTAGATTAGTAGAAGCAGATTCAGGATTGACTACAAGGAGTATCAACTGGGTTTACAGTTAACATGCTACTGTATTCCGCAGCAGCTGAGTAACAGGGAACAACGGGAGTGAGTGTAAAATGCTGCAGAAGAAACTTAAGTTGTTAAAATGTGCCAAGAAATGCAAAAAGCGAAAACCTCATACATTTTTTTAAATGACTCTACAAATATGCTTCAAGTCACTTAACAGAGCAGAGTGAAAGATTAATGATTAGAAAGAGCCTCAATAGAAAAACAAGTCAACAAGTGAAAAAATAAAGAATGAAATAACCAAAATAAAGCACTAAAGGAAACTGTGAGAGCCAGAGAGGTGGAGGACATTGGGAGAGCTGGGTCCTACAAGCAGCTAAGCAGGGTATATTGGCCCACTCACTCATAGCAATTGAAGTGGCAATTGTAGAGCCTGTGGGTTGTCTACACAAGGTCCTCTGCAAATTTGCTATGGATGCTAAGTTAGGGTTTTTGTGAAACTCCTCACAGTGGTAATGGGGGGTGTGTGTTTCTGACTTTTTTGCCTAAACTCGAGACCCCTTTCCTCCCACTGGGTTTTCTTACTCAGCTTTCATGTGTGGGTTTGTTCCTGGCCTTACTGAATGTCTGATTGTGTTGTTATGTCTTTGGGAGGCATAATCTTTTCTGGAGGGAGGGGATTTGGGGTAGAGAGGAGATGGGGGAAAACTGGTAAGAGTCCAAATTGTCACTGTAAACCTATATGCAAGCGGCACATATTATCCATATTGAAGACTGAATGCTTCATTGCATTGGAAATTTCTCTGGTAGAATTTTTAGTCCATCTTATACAAGAGAAAAATGAAGGAAGAAAGGAAGGAAGGAAGGAAGGAAGGAAGGAAGGAAGGAAGGAAGGAAGGAAGGAAGGAAAGAAAGAAAGAAAGAAAGAAAGAAAGAAAGAAAGAAAGAAAGAAAGAAAGAAAGAAACTAAAGTAGAGCACTAAAAGGTGTTAGACATGATCAAATGTCCTAACATATGGCTATTTGGTGTATCTAAGAAAACTTAGAAAAAAAAGTCAACAGAAGCAACATTTAAAGAGATAATGGCTGATACTTCCAAAATTGTTAAAAAGAATAAAGATCTCTCTTGGACTATTGTAATCATATTTTCTATAAAGAAAACAAAAGGAAAAGGTAAATGACAAAGGGTAAATCCTGTCTCTCCATGTCTCACGACAGGATATGTGATGATATTCCAATATTTTTCAAGCCTTTAGGCAAACACCACCTCACCCTGTGGACCTACTTGTTGTAGCCTATGTCACTTCTCTTGATCTGCCACCTTCACTGTGAGTTTCCTCAGCAGGTTTCTGATACTCCTGTCACCAATTCCCTCAAATATCCTTCTATCTTCAACATTATCATCTTGCTCACTACCCTCCTAGGGGTGGCCTTCAGTGACTTTGACCCTGATAAGAATTCCCAGCCTTCTAAGCTTTCTTTTGAAATCTGGGTAGACATCTCTATGACTCTATAATTCTTACATTCTACATTTTTTTTAAGCAGCACCATATAGGTGGTGTTAAGGAACAGAAAGCTACCAGCTCAAGCAGTAGCCATGTTGTCTTGGACAGAGCCTTAGTGGGCTCAGAATACTTGGGTGACTGAATACAAGGGAACACTTCTCTCACTGGTTCTGTATCTCAGAGAGCTCTCTTTCCAAAGCAACAGCTTCTACATTATTTATACCTTTGAGCCTGTAATAGTAAGACTCTAGTCAACTCCTGAGAGGAATTTAAAGCACCCTTCTATTCCTGTTGGAGGCAGTTGAATTTTCTGACTGGTTTTGATTATTTCTTTTTTTTTTTCAGTAGCCATAAAAGTTATGCTTTCCTTATGCCCAAACTTTCAGAGGCTTTGATTATTAGTAAACTGTAAGCTTTCCAATTCTTTACATTGTAATTATTGTTCTAAATTGTCACTGTAAACCTATATCAGGCAGTTACCATATCCATATTGTACCCTGTATGCTACATTGCTTCAAAAATTTCTCTGGCAGATTTGTTAGTCCATCACTTTAAACTCCCCTACCCAGTCTGTTTAAGAGAACAGAGAGAATATAGATCAGTTTGTTACTAGACTGGAACATGAATGGCCTCCAGCTAAATTTTATGTGAAATTCTTGTTCTTATCTGAAGCATCATAAGCATTATCTGTTCTGTTGACAGTCCTGACAGATGCCAATCTTCTTTCTTGAAATCCTACTACAATCACCCATAAGCTTTGCCTGAGATTTTTCTAGTGCACTTCTCCAAACGTTTGCAAATTACACTAGCAGAATCTTTTCCAAAAGCTCTGAACTATGTGGTTAGTCTCCTAACACATCATCCCCCTTCTCTGGGGTTAGTTTCAAATAGCCTAGCAGAGCAACGTAAGGGATGGATGATTTATTTTGCCTTCTTCAGGGACTTCTTTTTCTGCTTTTTTTTTTTTTTTTTTTTTTTTTTTTTTTTTTTTTTTTTTTTTTTGGTGTGTGTGTGTGTGGGGGGTGTTGTGGAAAAGAGTTGCAACAAGAACAACCAAAACATCTTGGTGAAAACATATTAAGAAGAAAGACACTTTTCATGAACTAGAAGCAAAAGAAAGATAAGAAGAAAATGGAGAGAAGGTATAAGCTGCAGAGTACCCTACTATGATGTTTTCAAACTTAGTTCCATATCCTGAAATGTCTGTCACTTTCTGTAATTATACATAAGCTAAGTACCAAGTTTTACATGTGTGCTACAAATCATAACAGGGTGTTCCTAGTTTTAATATCTGTTTGATTTTTTATCCACCCTTCACTTTACTTATCTTCATATCTATATGTTTGTATTTGTATGTAAGACAAATTATATATATTTTCCTCACTTCTGTACAATATTAATTATTTAATAAAATAACAATGTATAAAATTTTATTCTTGTAAAAATGTAGTACATCAAAAATATAAATATCTGAGAAATTTTATCAGTACAGGGAGAGAAATTGAATGAGAAAATCTATTGTGCCAATAATAATTAATAAAATCTATCAAAAAGAAATGAGGACAGATCTAATATTTGGAAGTATTGAAATATAGAGAAACTTAACTATCAAGAATCATTAAAATAGTGAGATCATAAATATAAATAAGAGAGAAATCTGGAAAACCAGCAATATCCAGTTATATACCACTTATAGAATATCTAATTGAATGTAAAAACAATCTTATTGAGTATCAGATGAACAAAAAATGTGAATATAAACACTGAGATGAAGAAATCATAAAAACTCAAAATACAAAAACTAAAGGGACAAGCCACATGATGTGATAAATGGAAAGATGAGATAGATATTAAAATATTCCATGTAACTCTGTAGGTATCATGACAAAAAGGAAACATTTATAAAACTAGTGAGAAGGGTTGAAATGGTTATAATTTTATTTAAAGACCTTAACATGATTCCTTTTTGAAATAGTTTTAATATGTTGATACTGTGTTACTGCTGATCTCTCTCTCTCTCTCTCTCTCTCTCTCTCTCTGTCTCTCTCATACACACACACAAACACATATACACAGATACATACACAAGTTATACTACATGGAATGAGAACTTATATTAAGGTTTTTGAAATAATTTTTGTCTAAATATATCATCTAAACTGAGCCAAAAAGACTTTGATTATTTTCTTAAAAAAAAGAAACATAGTTAACAAAATCATCATTTGAAATATAAAATTGAGTAAAAAATATCACTGAAATAATTTGTAAAAACTATAGAGAAAATATACAAGTAGAAATATAACTTTTAAAAAATGTTTCTTGATGATATCGTTTTTAGCATATCTATTATATTTATTTGTTTATTGAATGCCAAAGGTGAGGACTCACACCGTGTTGTGCATGTATAGGCACATAGGAAAATTTCAGGAATTTGTTCTCTCCTTCCAATTTCTGTGTTCTGGTTTTGTAGATTAGCAAGAAGCACCTTTGCTCCCTACACCATCTTCCCGGACTGTATGTGGCTTCTTGAACAGATTAATAATAATAAAAAATACTCTTGATAAATCTTAGATGTGAACAGTCAATGAAAAAGAGTGACCAAGACAGGGAAATGCATCAGGAATGGTGGGGTTGGGTGACCCAACACTAGTGGTTATGGCTATTAAACATGATAAGGCATGATATAGTATGTTATTAATTAATAACACTAATTTGACAATTTAGGTAAAATTAAAAACTTTCAGGAAGTATGAATAAACCCAAACTAAATAAAGATAAAATTTAGAAGATACAATAAATTAAATTTACAATGCAGTTTATTCTAGATACTTTCAAATGAGGAATTCAAGCAAGCATTTCAATGAGACATAGTACTAACATATACAAACTCAAATAAGAGGTGAGGTTGTGGTTCCTCGTTAACAGAATAAGATAAACACAAATCTAATAGCATTAAAGAGAAAACTATTGCTCCATATCCATATAAATGGTAGTAAGACAAAGCAAAACAAACAGCAAACAAAACAAAGCCAGCAATCCACCCAAAGAAAACGTGTTGTGATCAATAAAATAATTCTGAGAAACTTTAACTGATTTAACAGTTGAAGTCAATCAGTGTACATCATCACACTGAAGGATAAAGAAATAAGTGTCTTTACAAGATTCAAGAGAAAATAACCAAGTTTAATTAATTTCAATTGCTAATAGTGATGATGATGATAATGATAAAAAAGAAAGGAGGAGAAGAAGGAGAAGAAGAGGAAGAGGATGATGATGAAGTTACAATCAGGAGACAAAGGAAGACAACTAAATTTTCTTTTCTAAAAAAAAAACAAAAAAACAAATTTTTATTCTTTAATCTTTTTTTACAGTATTTATCCCCTCCTGGCCTGCCTTATGACTGTTCTACACCCTATACCTCCTCCCCTGTGGCCCCCCACCCCCTGTCTCCAAGAGGATGCTCCCACCCCTTCACCCCACCAGACCTCCCCACTCCCTGGGGCCTCCAGTATGTTGAGGGTTAGGTGCATATTTTCTCACTGTGTCAAAACCCAGGAGTCCTCTGCTATATATGTGTTGGGGGCCTCATATCAGCTGGTATATGCTCCGTGGTTGGTGGCTCAGTGTCTGGGATATCCTGGGATTCACGTTAGTTGATACTGAAGGTCTTCATATAGAATTGCCCTCCTCCTCAGACTCTTCCAGCTTTCCCATAATTCAGCGACAGGGGTCATCAGATTCTGTCCATTGGTTGGATATGTAGCAGAAGATGGAATAGTCGGCCATCATTGGGAAGAGAGGCCCCTTGGTATTGCAAACTTTATTTGCCCCAATACAGGGGAATGCCAGGGCCAAGAAGTGGGAGTGTGTGGGAAGGGGAGCAGGGCAGGGAGAGGGTAGAGGGAACTTTCTGGATAGCATTTGAAATGTAAATTAAGAAAATATCTAATAAAACATTTTGGAAAAAAAAAAAGAAAATATCTGCATCTGACTTTTCAGCTGCTTTTTGGGCCTTTCAGAGGGCTGTAATGCTAGACTCCTGTCTGTAAGCACACCTTAATATAACAGACAGTATGTCTGTTAAAATATTGACTATCGGGCCGGGCGTGGTGGCACACGCCTTTAATCCCAGCACTCGGGAGGCAGAGGCAGGCAAATTTCTGAGTTCAAGGCCAGCCTGGTCTACAAAGTGAGTTCCAGGACAGCCAGGGCTATACAGAGAAACCCTGTCTCGAAAAACCAATATATATATATATATATATTGACTATCATAGTGTTAACGGTGATCAATGCATTGATATCATCTTTAAAATTCTATACCATGCCTACATTTATTTTATTTGTCATGGCACTCCAAATTTCAGCCAGTACAATAAAAGTAGTTATTGTGAAATTTTGCATATGGGCAAAATGTCAGGGTTTAATAATTAAAAAGAAAAAGAAAATCGCTGTCCTTACACAAAGAATTATTTGGTTGCAAAGATATGAAAGTATGATTGTATTTTTGTGTAATAGTGATAATTAGACATAAAATTTTAAATCTAATAATGTATTCAAAGTATACATAGAATACAAAGGTGCATCGTGTGATTATATTAAATAGAAATATTTGTGATTTATATCAGAAAACTATAAGGTGCTTCTACAGCAAAATAAAATAAAATCTAATAAAAATATCATTTCTTGCAAGTTTGGAGCTAAGACAAAGGATAAACCATGCAGAGATTACCCCACCTGGGGATTCAGCCCATAATCAGCTACCAAACCCAGACATTATTGCATATGCCAGCAAGATTCTTCTGAAAGGACCCTGATATAGCTATTTCAAGTGAGGCTATGCCAGTGCCTGGCAAATACAGAAGTAGATGCTCACAGTTATCTATAGGATAGAATACAGGGCCCCCAATGGAGGAGCTAGAGAAAGTACACAAGGAGCTGAAGGGGTCTGCAACCCTATGGGTGGAACAACAATATGAACCAACCAGTACCCTCGGAGCTCGTGTCTCTGGCTGCATATGTAGCAGAAGATGGCCTAGTTGGCCATCATTGGGAATAGAGGCCCCTTGGTCTTGAAAACTTTATATGCCTCAGTATAGGGGAACGCCAGGGCCAAGAAGTGGGAGTGGGTGGGTAGGGGAGCAGGGCAGGGAGAGGGTATAGGGAACATTTGGGATAGCATTTGAAATGTAAATAAAGAAAATATCTAATAAAAAAAAAACTCAATGTTGTCAAGGTATTCATTCTCAAAATATCAGGTATAATGCAATTCTTTTTTTTTTAATTTAAAATCTTTTTTTTTCTCTTTATTAGATATTTTCTTCATTTACATTTCAAATGTTATCCAGAAATTTCCCCTTACCCTCCTGCATCCCCGCCCTGCTCCCCTACCCACCCCCTCCCACATAATGGCCCTGGCGTTCCCCTGTACTGGGGGCATATAAAGTCTGTATGACCAAGGGGCCTCTCCTCCCAATGATGGCCAACTAGGCCATCTTCTTCCATATATGCAGCTAGAGACATGAGCGCAGGGGGAACTAGTTAGTTCATGTTATTCTTCCACCTATAGGGTTGAAGACCCCTTCAGCTCCTTGGGTACTTTCTCTATCTCCTTCCTTGCGAGTCCTGTGTTCCAACTAATAGCTGACTGTGAGCAACCACTTCCGTGTTTGCCAGGCACTAGTATAGCCTCCCACGAGACAGCTATATCAGGTCCCTTTCAGCATTATCTTGCTGGCATATGCTATAGTGTTTATTTTGGTGGCTTATTATGGGAAGGATCCCTGGCAGCCGCCGTCACTGGTTGGTCCATCCTTTTGATTCAGCTTCACACATGATCTCTGTAACTCCTTCAATGTGTGCTTTGTTCTTAATTCGAGGAAGGGGCAATTCTAATCAGATTCTAGGTAAGTCAGTATAACCTTGAAAAAAAACCATAAAAATTAAGTGCATTTCCATTGCCCAATTTCACTATATCCTCAAAAGTTACTGTAACCTAACCAGTGATGTATTAGAATAAATTTTCCAAAAAGTTAAGAGGAGACTACACATAATTCAAATAGATCCACCTATCCTATCAGTTGTTTACAAGAGAAATATCAAGTCTGATTGCAAAAGTAAGATGTTTCTATACAGAACTTAATTCTAGAACAAGGTATTCATACGGAAAAAAATAGATATAAAATTATTTCATTTGTAAAGTAAAAATTAGCAAAAGAATTTATATCCAAAAAATATAGAAATCATTATGAGTGAACAACAAATTACACATAACTTAAATTTGAGGACAAAAAATAGTACAAATAGACTTAAACAGACATCTCATAAAAGTAATACAATAATTATAAAGGGAAAAAATGGGATGTGCTTTGTGTCGTTAGTCATACAGGAAAGCTCAAATCAGTTCTGCAATAAAATATGGTTTTATATACTCAACTATAAGGACAAAGATAAATCTGGTAAAAATGACAGAAATGGGAAAGAAAAGACATCTCATCGATTCTCGCTTTTTGGTAGAAGTGTAAAATCTCACAATCCCCTTTGACATGTATGTTACCTTTAAATCTGTAGTGTTTCAACACAATACATGGGGTTGTTCATATTCATATATGGGTAAACTTGATCATCTCCTCAAGCAAAGATCGTTTCTTTATGGTAGAAACATATGAACTTTCTTCCAGTGATTGAGTCTATTACACTGGACCACAGCCATTCCGCTGTCAACAGAACATTGGAATATCTTTAAACAGTCTGCCCCAGGTTTATTCAGCTGTATCCTATAAGCAAAATATTAAAATATAACAAATGACTCAATATTCACCTGCTCTGTAAATACGACAGAAATGAAAACAGGATATGCCTTTGAACATCTTGTATGTGAACATTTATAGCAACTTTAGTCATAATGGCCCCTAACTGTGAACAATTAGAATAGCCACCAATAAAGTATGAATTGGCAAACTGTGGTATTATCATATAATGAAACACTACCAGGCAATAAAATGGAACATAACTTCTTATACACTCAACGTGGACAAATCAAAATGTTATGATTAGAGAACAAACCTCAACACAAAAAAGAGCATATTGCACAGATCTATTTATATGAAAACTAACAGGCAGACCAGCAATGGTGAAATTATAGTGAGTATGTCTGGGTATACCTGGGCTGGGAAAGATATATTAAGCATATTAAAAAGGACCAAAAGAGGCTTTCTGGAAGATGGCCTATGTTTTGGTTGATATAATTATTTGATGGCCTTATGCTTTATGTGTGTGTGTGTGTGTGTGTGTGTGTGTGTGTGTGTGTGTGTATGTAACAAGTTTTACCAAAAATATTTTATCATTTGTTCATTTTATTGTATAGAAAATATAACTCAATAAATAAATATATATGTGAGGGAATTACAAACTATATGATCAAAGTAGAAAAATTCCCAAGTAGTGATAGTCTTGGCAAATACAACAGCCCGTGGAAAGTGAACTCTCACATACATAAACACTCATCTGCTCTGTGGGTGTCTTGCAGCAGGAGAGCATATTGTATAGACAGCCTTGCTGGCGGCTGTGTTTATTTTCAGTTTAAGACAATGAGACAATCACAGGCTGTGAATCTGAGATGCAAATTAGTATAAGAAGATCTGGTAGGTGTGGGGAAAATGGCAAGCAGGAATGTGATTCCGGAAAAGAGCAGTTTATCTCTGCTCAGTAGGCTGAACTTACACAGGACACAAATCAGGAGGTCTTTTGTGACAGTTTCAGTTTGCATGGTCCTCCTAACCAGCTTAACACTCCATAAAACTGGGTCTCTATGGTGAAGGAAATCCTCCTGGGATGTGCATCCAGGTTGTCATTGTGGAAGTTCATTTAGAAGCTCCTGATGGTCAATCATCAACGCAGAAAAGAATGTCCCTTACAATCAACATTATTTGTCTTCACACAAGGACAAGTAATGGGTTCCTGAATATACAGCTGGGCAAGGTGGCGATGTGGGAAAAGTTGAGAAACTAAGCATTTCTTGAATCTAAACAAATCAAGTAATTAGTGAACTGTGGCCAATTTGCTGTGATGAAACCCTGATTCAAACAAAAAGGATTGATCAATGATTTAGAAAGCTAGTGCTGAGCTCTTCCACTTCTTACGTGGGGAATGGAAATCATGTTACTTTAATCAATCATCAATTATAGCATTTCAAAAACTTTTAAGTGTTCAACTGTCTCAGTGTTTCACAGTCTAAATCTCTGAGAAACATAGCACAAGTTTCTCACTTCGCTCAGCCCTTTGGCTTCCATACTTTGATGAACTCACATGCCGTGGATCTCAAAACTTTATTCTTGATACCCTTCCCTCCCTCCCTCTATTTGACAACCTTTCATAGAAACCTTATCCTGAGGGTTGAATACATGTTAAATTCTCACTCCCAGAGCTGGTGAACATGTTGGTTAATATAGACATACCATTGTTTTACACAAAAAGTTTTATGTAGGCAGAATTTAAAAATAAATGTGGACTAAGATTTTACAAAGACTTATCAAAAAAAAAAAAGGAATTCATTTATACAATAAGTAGTTGGTTATTCTGGTTAATATCATTGACATTGAGTCCTGGGACCCTGTTGCTTCCCTGGGGTCTGGGACTTTCTAGTGGCTACCCCCAGTTTCCCATCCTCCACTGTTACGTTTCTATTCAATTTACTGACCCTCTGTACTTCTCTCCTGTCCTTACCAACACCTATAGAGACTACCTCCAGTAGATAGGCATGGCCCCCAGTTGAGGGATGGGCACCCATCTCAAATATTTTAACACAGAAATGTTCCTGTCTAAAGGAAAGACAGGAACAAAAACATGGTACAGAGACGGAAGGAAAGGCCATCCAGAGACAGCCCCACCTAGGAATCCATCCCATCTGCATACCACAAACCTCCACACCATTGATGATGCCAAGAAGTGCTTCCTGATAGGAGCCTGATATGGCTGTTCCCTGAGAGGTTTTACCAGCACCTGACCCATACAGATGCAGATACTCACAGCTAACTATTAGACTCAGCTCAGGTACCACAATGGAAGAGCTAGGGGAAGGAGTGAAGGAGATAAAGGGGATTTCCATATGAAGGATAACAATATCAACTAACCAGACCACCTGGAGCTCTCAGGGACTAAACCACCAACCAAAGAGAACACATGGAGGGACCCATGGCTCCAGCTGCATATGTAGCAGAGGGTGGCCTTATATGACATCAGTGGGAAGGAGGCTTGATGTCCCAGCATAGAGCAATGCTAGGGGTTGAGGTGGGAGTGGGTTAAGGAACACCCTCATAGAGGCAAAGGGGAGAGGGAAGATGGGGGAGAGGATGGGAGGTTTGTGGAGGGGTAACTAGCAAGGGAGTATCATTAAAATGTAAATGAAAAAAATGATTAATAAAAACAGTATGCATGATAAAAAGAAGCAGTTGAATAGAAACAGTTTAACTTGCTGAATAAGCTATAGAACACCTTACTTACCAGTAAGGAAGTCTATATGTCACCCGCTTAGTTGATGTTGGCTAATATCAGTAGTGATTTATGCTTCTACTGATTCTTACAGTGAGGGCTTTCTCTTGTGCCCCTCTACTTATAGATTGTGCTTCAAATCCATTGTCACTCCTTCATTCTGAACTCAGTTTAGGTTATTCAGAAAAAAATGTTCATAGAAAGGTCAGAGAGAGTTCAAGAGAACATACATTGCAGAGACTTACAATGTCATAGGGTAAGTCAAGGGAGAGTATGGAACAGTGTGATAAAAGAGGAGGATCAACTCCATTCTGACAGGACCTGTCATGTAGGATGAGGGAAACCTATGGACACCACAGAGGGTTTAATGCCTGAAGTCATGGAAAATGAGGCACAAATCCAATAATTCGGGGGGGGGGGGCAGTCAGATAGCTCTTAAAGATAACTTCAGCAGAAAACTGATTTTTAGCATATTAATTCTACAAAGATATGTTAGACTAACACCATTTTACAGAAAAGCAAAATTAAAGGGCCATCATAAGGTATCAAGAACTACTGTGCTCATGTTGAAGTTCTGTCCTAGGGGGTGCTATTGTGAGTTGCTCCAACCATTAGGAAATGGGGATGAGAAGAGGGCATGTAGGTCACTGGAGTTGTGGCTTTATGTGGCATCACAAGGCTCTTAGACATAACCTCCTTTTTATTTTATGCTTTCTTGCCACGAAATGAGCCTCTATGGATTACCATTTGATAGCTTCACTACAAACATAAAAGCCATGGGTCTACTTACTTATGGATTGAAACCTCTAAAATGATTCAGAACAATGTGATTTCCCTTATTGACTGATAGTAAAGGAATTCTGACTGACACAGAGGAACACAACTCCATAATCTGAGAGACATTTAGGTACGTGGGAAGTGTTGAGTAGGTGTAGAGGCAAGAGGATGGAAGGTTTATTTTGTGTTTTATATATTATCTTGTATATATGTATATGTGTGTGTGTGTATATATATATATATATATATATATATATATATATATATATATATATATATAAAATTCAGAAATTCTGATGATTCCTGTAATCATATTTTGAAAATTTGTGTTCCCTGCCCCTAATTTAAAGCACCATCAATCTATAACTTTATGAATCACAAGAAAATTAGTTTAATCACATGGTGTTCTCCTCTACAATTTTCTTTAGTAGCGCATCAGAGCAGCACTGCGGCATCCTGCAGTCCACTGCACTTACCTCACGTCTAGAAATCCTATCTCATCAGGGGCAACAGAAGACACACGTGTCTAAACCGTAATAATACTACTCTTGTAATGAATAAGGATAATTTGTTTTCCGCCATAATACATACGTAATTTTGTAATAACGAAAAACTGAGAGACCTAAGTAGTTTATGGTGGTCTAACACGAGATACCGGACCGTCCCTTATTAGTATAGAGTTGTAAGTCAGAAATACATGTGTCTTTATACTTCCCCATATTGGTTTGTCTTGAGTGTTAGGACATGATTTCATCTTGGCTGGGGCATCACTGAAGCCCAGAGGAAGTAGGCAAACAGACAGTCTTCTAACTCCTATATGTGATGGGATGTGAGACACGAAGCTCTCGAAAGCCTTAGGACTGAAATGGGAGACAGAAACTTGGAAGTTTGCAGAAGCTTTGGGAGTCTCTAAAAAGAAAGTGAATTATTATTAGTATGTGGCCAAGCAGAAGTACAGAAGGTCCATGTGTCATGTTGACAGGCTGGCTCTTCAACTTCTCCTAACTCAAACAATAAAGAACTGAGGACACTCGTTACCCTCAGTTTCGTTGTGATACTTGTTTTATTTTACAATCTAAAAATAACTGTTGTTTTTAACGTATGTTGATGGATGTTATTTTCATAAATAACTAAAAGCTATGATGAATAATTATTGTAAGTAATGTTATTGGACATAGAAGAACGGTGTCTACAGTAGCTTGGTCATAAAATGTGACTACCACAGGTCCCCATTAGAACCATTAAATGCAAATTCTCAGGCACTGGACACAGAGCACAATTAACTGATGGGAAGATCCTGGCACTCCATAATTGGAGAAATTCAATGTACTGCTTACTGGTCAAGGTAGAGAAGCATTACCTTAATCCGTGAGAGTTTTCTGTGACTCTGGTTTATCTACAAAATGGAGAAAATAAAAACTGTTATCTTGAAATATTTTATTCTCACCCCCACTTATTCTGCAATATTTGAAAGTATCCAAAATATCTTTCTTATTCTGATCCATAGGCTCTATTGTCTAGGTACATGAATTGACATACATGCCACTTTTCAAAAAATAAGCAGAACTGGCTAGAGGCATAGTCCAGATTATAAAATGCATGTCCTGCAAGCAAAATAGACCCTAGTGTAATCCAAATTATGTCACCAGAACATTCCTAATATATTGACTGATGGGATGGCTCAGCTAATAAAGGCCTGATGATCAGAATTCTCAGAAACAACATGGTAAAAACCATCCCTGTATGTTAATTGCTTACTACCACATGTATATCATGGTATGAGCATACTAACACATACTAAACAAACCAACAAATAAACACAGGAAAGCTTTAAATAAAGCTGCTGGTTATGACAGAGTGAATTCATAACCTCAGCCCTGGGAAGGCAGAGACAGGAGAATCCCTGCAATGCATACAAGGGCAGTCTAGCCTATCTGGTGAGCTCAAGGCCAGTGAGAGACCTCCATTTTAAAGGAGGTTTGGATTCCTGAGGATAACACAAGATTATCCTATGCTCTCATGTGCACATGCACACAAATATGTAAACAATGTGCTCTTCACTCTAAGTTCATCAGAGTTGAATAACACTGATGAAGGAATACAGAAACTACAGAGGAATTATGGTATAAAAAAGTTCTTGGAATCTGAATATTAAAAAGATTCTGTACCCCTATAAGTATGGAAACCAGTCATTTTGTTCAAGATTTGAACATATATGATTCCCAGACTTCCATTGACACTATATGTTTGCAACCATACTTTTTTTTTCAGAGACAGGGTTTCTCTGTGTAGACCTGGCTGTCCTGAAACTCACTTTATAGACCAGGATGGCCTCAAACTCAGAAATTCACCTGCCTCTGCCTCCCAAGTGCTGGGATTAAAAGCGTGTGCCTCCACGTCCTAAACCATACTTTTAATGTATTAAAATATTATAATGTTCATTTTCATTTAAATCAAATCTTATTTGTCTCTCAACTTCTGTTCTACTGGACAGAGAAGGAATGGGAAAACCTCGTTCTGACCCATCTGTCTCACCAGGGATGGGTAAAGGTTTGCATGAGCAGACAAAAACTGGCTTTCTAAAAAGACTCAGATATCTTGTACTTCTTTCTAGCCTAACCATCCTGTGTTCTTTGGAGCATAAATACCTTTGCCAAGACTAGGCTACCTAAAATATCAGAGAACAACTAGGAAAATGGTTGACATACTTTTTTCTGACTAAGAAATATATAAACACTAAAAACCCAAAGAAACCTCCCTTGTTGCTGCCTGGCACCATCAAGATAATTTCTCTACATTAATTTACAAAGGTTTAAGAGGTCATTCATGGGCAGTAGTGGGTGAGGCTTCAGTTCTAAATGGATGGGTGATAAAATACAGAGACAAAAACCAAACTGGCATGCTTTATTTTGTAAAGTAAAATCTGTAGCGTGTGTTGTTTTATTATTTGGTGTTGAATGACATTCTAAAAAAAATGAAAACTATGATAAGGAAGTGTTCCCCAATGGATCGATTTCATAATTTAATAAATGGGGCTATAAAGAGGTAGAATAGTTCACCTGTACATTCATGGCTCTGTAATAAATATAAAATGTGGCACTCTTAAGAGCCAAAGTTAATCTATGATCAAAGTTCCTTTAAGGAATGAGAAGTGGAAGCTCAACAGGGACTAGAGAGCCACAGGGACTAGAGCGCCACAGGAACTAGAGCGCCATCACGGTTTATTCCTGACATCAGTAGGACCTAACTCTACACTAGGGATGGATGCCTTATTTTGATACTTTAAAACTCTCCTTGTTTATATTTCTCTATACATATGTTTTCTAAATACAACCAGTTGAGTCAATATAATGTTACTTATATGTATGTTTTAATGGCTAACCATTTGGCACTAGACAACCAATTGGTGGGCTGTTCCCTTGGAAGGACAATCTCTCCTGCTCCAAACTTTATTCAGGTTCTTATATTTATGCATGTAGGTTGCAATGTGGCATACTGGTATGTGTGAGCCTTTTCAATTTCACATTGGGGTAATGATGTTTGAGAGGTTTTACAGTTATAGCTTCTGTTGTTATTAGAAGATGGAAACACACACACACACACACACACACACACACACACACTTCTTTAGATTGCCTTGGCAGCAAAAAAAAAGTAGCTAATATAAGAATGGAAAGTCAGTATTCACTTATCAGTAGACTTTAAAACCAACACTCTCAGTTTCACCACTTAATGAAATGTTGGCTATAGGTTCATAATAAAGCCTTTATTATATTGAGGTACTGTGCATCCATTCCTGCTTTCTTCCAAACTTTACTCACGAAACCAAATATAAGGTTGTAAGATGCCATGTTTAATCCACTAAGATGATCATCTAGTTTCTGTTTTTAAGTGTAGTTATATAGTGTATTTACTAATATTTCTGTGCATATTTGGTAAGAAACATACTTGGGATAATATATTATCTTCTTAATGTGTTCTTGAATTTTATTTATTGAGAATATTTGTATCTATTTTAATCAAGGGAAAAATCTATAGTAGTGGTTCTCAGAATTCCAAATGCTGCGACCTTTTAATATAGTTCTTCATGCCATGGTGACCCCTCACAAACTTATTTCATTGCCACTTCATAACTGTAACTCTGCTACTATTATGAATAACAATAAAACATCTGATATGCAGAATATGTGATATGCTACTCCTGCAAAAGTATTGTCCAACCCTCAAAGGGTTTGTAGCTTACATATTGAAAACTACTGATCTATACTAAGGATGTAGTGCCCTTTGACACCAGAGTGAACTGTCTTCATAGAGTGAGTTTAAAAATATTCCTTCCTGCTTATTTTGTAAAAGAGTTTGAAAAATGTTGGTGTTAGATCTTATATGGAAGTTTGGTAGAAGTCATTTGTGAATCCGTCCATGATATTCTTTGGGAACTCAATTCCTGATGTGTTCTCATCCCTTGTCATGAGTCTGTTCAAATTGCTTCTACTTTGGGAAGTTCATGTGGATTTATAAACTTACAAATTTGTAAATATATTTTTTATATCTTCTAGTTTTTAGTATTGCATATTTTCAAGCTATTTTAAAGTGATCTGGATTTCACTGGTATGTGTTATAACAACCCTGTTTCACATGAACTTTTTTTCATTTTGTTTATCATGTCTGGCTTTTTGTTTACTATCTGGGGATTTGTGGATTATTTTAATCTTTTCCAAGAAAAAAATCTGATTAATTTCATATATTCTTCCTTGTGTCTCTGTTTCATTGATTTATATTCTATTGTTTATTATTTGTCATGATCTACTGGTATTAGTCTGATTATTTTTATCTTTATGTATAACACTTGATTGTCTATGTGAACTACCAGGAATGTGAGCACTTTAGGCTATAAACTTCCTACTTAGGACTGCCATGTGTATATCTTACACATTCTGGTACAGTGGGATACTATTTCCTTTGACCTCAGTAACTTCTAAAATTCCTCTCTAAGTACTCAATTTACATACTCCTTACTCAAACATATTTCATCTCATTTTCACATACTTATGAAGTTGATGATCTAAAGCCTTTCTTGTTGCTATTTTTCTGATTATATTCCACTGTCTGATTAGATGCAAGGGATTATTTCAGTTATTTCTTTTTTGATATTTGTTAAGGTTTGTTTTGTGGTTTATAATATGATGAATGTTAGAGACATGTCCATGTAATATGGGTAAAAATATGTGTTCCCTTTTGTTAAGTGAAATACTTTGTAGATACATGTTAAATACAATTGATCTGTGGTATTCTTTAGTCTGAAGTTCCCTTACTATATTTTAGGTTGAAATACCCAGTTAGGTAGGAGAGTAGAACAGCACTCTTCCACTGTTTCAGTGCTGGAAATTTAGTCTCTTTGCTTTTTCATGGTTGTTTTATATTATTGGGGTATCCAAACTTTAGTCTATAAATATTTATTCCTTAATGCACTTTCTCTCATTAATATGTTGCATCCCTCCTTATGACTTACACTAGTTTTAGATTGAGGTCTTCTTTTTCAGGTGTAACAAGTCTTAAGAGAACTTATTTGTGGCTTATTTGTGGATTTGGCAGGTTGATATTTTACCCTTTGTCTCTGCTTTTGGACATGTTTGTTAGATAAGCACATCTTGGATACTAAACATAGATCTTTTATTTACTGAGCTGGAGCTATTTAGCCTTAAGGATGTAATTGTGACAGGCTTCTATTTCTTATAATTTATATAATGTTCTGATTGATTGTATTATTTGTTCTCTTCCTTGTCTCATTTCTTCTTTATATATGCTATTATTCTTTCACCTGTTCTTCTGGTTGAGTCTCTAGCTCTGTCTCTGTCTCTGTCTCTGTCTCTCTCTCTCTCTCTCTCTCTCTCTGTATGTGTGTGCATGTCTGTCTCTCTGTTTCTCTCTCTTCTCTTCTCTTCTCTTCTCTCCTCTCTTCTCTACTCCTCTCTTTTGCTCTATATATTATTGTCAAGAGTTGTATTAATTTCTATTTGCCTTGAAGTGTTTTTATTTGTGCATCAACCTTAAGAGATCATTTTACCCACTATAGCTGTTCTGGCTTAGTTGTTTACTTTCAGAACTTGGAATGTATCTTTCTACACTTTTCTGGCTCTTGCTAATAGGAGACTTAATATGTTTGCCTTGTCTCTGATTTGATTATTTTTCCCCTTCCATTTTTTAAAATTTTTGCTTCTTTGTATTTTTGACACCATGACAATGACATGTTACAGGGAGCTAATCAGGACAGGTAATTGTGACCATTTGTGTGTTTGTTTGTCTATTCCTTGTTTTATGTTTGGGCAAATTTCTGTACAAATTTCACTGAACAAATCATCTATGACTTTTGACTTTTATTAGTTCCCCTTTCACCCTATACATTCTTTGGTTTTGTCTCAAGTATATCTTGAGACCTTTTGGGAGTTTTGTTCATATCAATTGCTTTCATTATGTTTCTTAAGCTATTGTCTCAACTTTGCCCTCCATCTTTGAAATTCATTCTTCTACTTAGTCTTATTCATTGCTGGTACTATCCACTGTCAATTTTTATTTCAGTGATTGAAATTTTCATTGCCAGTATTTGATTGGTTCTTTGCTAATTTCTCAATTTCCTTGCTGAATTTTTGTATGTATTTTTTCAAAATTCTCACAGTTGCCTTTAGTTTACTAGATCTCTTTTATAGGTCTATACTGAATCTCTTGTATAGGCTGTGGACTGACTTTCTTTCATCATTCATTTGCTTATTTTAATCCTCTATATGCACATTAATCTTTGTAAAGTCAAGACTTTGATTTCTCTCTCTCTCTCATGGTTGAGTGATATCTTAGTGCCTTTGGTTCCCATTATTGCAGGGCTATGAGGTTATGCATGTGTCATGGTAGGGCTGTAGCTCGTATTCTTTGGTTCCCATTATTGCAGGGCTATGGGGCTATGAATGTGTCATAGTAGGGCTGTAGTTCGTGTTCTTTGTTATTTTTGTTGTTGTGTTTTGTGGACCCATTCAAATGAATAAACTTTTCAGTTTCAATTTTACTTTCTTTTCTGAGTTTTTGGGTTGGTTTTATTTTGTTAGTCCTCCTGGAGGGTTACCTTCAATACTGATTTCAATGTTACTAGGTTTCTATGTTTCTGCTATTTGGAGAGATGGGAGACTTCTACAGATCTGTAATGACTTAACAGTAGATTCAGCATTGACTTTTAGTAAGAGACACTTGAGCATTTCACTTGTGTCCCATAAGGTTCATAGAGGAATGGTCTGGGGAAATTAAACTTACAATTTAGAACTGCATAATATTCATAAGCATATTAGGATAGTTAATCTTCATTGTCAACCTAACTATATATGCAATTAACTAAGACCTAAGCATCTGGGTACACATGAGGGATTTTCTTGATTGGATCATTTTAGGTGAGAAGTACCATCCTACATCTTAGGAACAATTTCTGATGGCAGCCCACATAGAAGGTAGGATATGGAAGAAGGAAGCTTTAAGTTTTTATGTACTTGCCTGAACTTAGTCTAAAAAGTTAATTTACTGTTCCTTAAGCATTCCTTCACTGGTATTTGAACCTACTTCTTCAGGATTCCAATGAATACTCAAGATTAGTAGCCGTCTAGGACTTTTACAGGACTCCAGCACCAGATTGACCTGCTGAGAAATCCACACTCATAGTATCATAGTCTGAACAACTCAGAAATTCTGGACTTTCTATCTAGAGAACCCATCATTAGTCTCTAAGCTACTCTAATAATATACATATACACATATACATACACATCATATACATCATATATATCATATACATATATATGTGTTCAATAAATTTTGTTTCTTTAAAAACCCTAACTAATATAGGTACCAGCATTTAAGTTGTAAAATGAGGAATGCTGGGAACAAATATTCAATGGGGTTAACAGATGATTGAGGAGAATATATGAATGTAGGTATGAGAGGTATTACAAAAATTACTGTCAGAATAGAAATATAGGAACAGATTCTATATGCATAAAATAATAAAGGATAATCATTAAAACCTTTTCTGGTGAAATACAAGCTAAAACACAAAAGAGAAGATCAAAATGAAATACTTTTTGTTTTCTTCTTGTGCTATTATTCTGATATATTTCTTTCTTAAATAATGGTGAATTTTTGCCATGTGAGAAGTGATAATTCACTTGTCTTAGATTTCTTTGTCAGAATACTGTACTATCACATATTTAAGATCCTGTATATTCCATGAATAACCATACAGATGATGAGCTAAAGTGACCTTTTCAGTATTCGGTATGGTGACAAGATATAGTCAATCTGTTCCTTTCACTCTTTTATGGCCTCCCTGAGCTTGAAAGCCAAAAGTGAATTGACCCTCTGAAGCAAAATATAATATACCTAAAGGTCAAAATAGTAAAGTACACTAGTATATTTCTTAGGATATATTAAGATATTAAAATCCAGATATCTTGCCCTGGTGCCAGAATCTATAATGGAAAAAGAAAATGGTAGTAAAGGAATTTACCCTTGTGAGAACAGGAATCAATCCAAACAGGTGATGGTTATCTCTCAACTTAATTCCATCAAATTCAGATTTTTTGTGTGTTCAGAAGTCTACATATGTGTTGTACTCCTTTCAAAACCATGTGTGCTTAGCTTTCATTGAAACAGATACTCTAACTATGGAAGGTGAGAATTTGTCTCCTCTTTAGCCCTGGCCATATGGTGCATTGTTTCCTACAGACTCCCTCTTCTTTCTAATTGCATATCACTGTTTTTAAAAAGTGTTCATGTGTTATATATATATATATATATATATATATATATATATATATATATATATATATATATCTGAAGATAAATATAGAGATGAAGACAGATGGATAGATTGAAAAGTAAGCAGTACTATTCTTTTCCTATGCCTTTGTTTTTAACACATGATTTGAATGATATCTTTGTTATTAGAGATAATCAAATATGTGTCTTTTCCTAGTAATATTTCAGTACAAACAACATCAAATGTTGATTCAACTCTATAGTGGTGTAAAAGAAATATTCTTCAACCTTATTACAAAATTATTTCAAAACAGTTTGTTGTCAAATTCACATTTTAACCACCCAAACAAGATGATTTGTGAGGACCCTTTCCAAATGCAATAATATTTTTATTAGGAAAAAGGAATGCACTTGTTTTGACTATATTTTTATCTTCACAGAATTACAATATTCACTAATTAAATTTCATTTTTAAGCATAAAGAAGAAAGCCTGAAAGTTATAATTTATAAGAGAAACAACACACTGTATCCTTGTTACCAGGATTCAAGTTTGAAACTGTATTTTAAATATAACACAAAGGAATATGCCTAATTTCACAATTCTTTCAAATTTCATCAACGTTGGTGCTACTCAAGGAAGCATAGGCTAACAATATAGCAAAGAATATCTCTAGGGCTTGGGTGACAGTGCAATGGCTAAAACATTTGATGAATAAGCATGAGGTCCTGAGTGTGATCCTCCCCCCCTTTATATAAGAAACAAAGTATGGTGATATGAACCAGTAACTCTAGTGCCAGAGACAGAAATATCTCAGGGACTCCTGCCCAGTCAGTGAAGCAAAAACAGTGAGTTCAATGCTCAATGAAAAACCTATCTCAAACTACAAGGGGAGAAAAGAACAGAAGAAAAACTCTATTCTTTGCCTCCACACAACTATTTACACATGTATGTACATATAACACATATATTGTGGTGTATAGCATATCCAATTGAGATTTATCATTATTGACTTAGGAGTTATTTGAAAAGTACATAATAGTTTTACTTTAAAAAAGTGGGAAAACATAAGAATTAACTTAAAATTCTGAAGACCTAATTTCCACCTTAACCCTACCTACAGTGTTCAATGAATAGCACACACTTGTCACCAGTGATGAAAGCAGAGGAACCATCTGGACAGAGATTTTCAGTTTCTCTTTAAGATCTCTCCTCTTTGTTGCACATTTAGCCCATTTTCTACATCATCTTTGTTCTAAATTGTTTTCTCTTTGGAAGCTGCTCTGAAGAAAAAAAGAAGAAAAGAATCTTTCAGTGATTACACTTTTCTTACCACGTGTAAATTAATCTTCAACGAATCACCACACTATTTAAGGGTTAGACTTCTTAGAATACATTTGATAAAATCACCTATTCTTAAGAAAAGAGGCAGTGGTCATTAAGAGGGATGGGGATTCAATCAACCAGTGTACATATCACCACGTTGCTGAAAGAGTGAAGAGGCTTAATGTGGTCCTGGTTTTCATGTTACAGTTCTTTTAGGAAACAGTTCTCCTAGATAATAGTTAACAAAACAGCTTGTGCACTAACAGCCTACTTGGGGCTATATGAACCTTGGGAAGTGGGAAGGGGTTCTTCTTAGGTAGGAGTTTCATTGGCTGGGTTTAAAGTTCTGGGGGAGCCTCATTTGCATGGAAAGGCAATAGAGAGATCAGAAGAGGAAGCCCTGCTAAGAAAAGGGAGTTCACCATTTTACACCAGGCTCAGGAAAGCTTTCTGGACATGGTAGTGAAGTGAAATAGTTTAACAGAGCAAAAACCACTCCCTAAATTACTTGCCACGTAATGTCCTCTCTGCCCATATGCCTTTAGTTCACTTTCTTTGTATTTTGATAAAATCTGATAATAAACCTTCTTTTCTGATAGTTACTTTATGTTTTTATTTTTATGTTTACTTTATGTTTTTATTTTCTCTGCAAAGCATTCTATAAATAAGTTGTTTTTCATTGTTAAGCGTGAATTGTCTCTGTGAACATCACTGAAGTAATGATAGCTTGGGGGCTATTGTACAATTGTTTCTGCAGTCTACCCCCACCCCAAAGTCCCTGTCTGTGAGCTTTCTAGGAACAGAAACTTTATCTAACTTTACCGAATGTAAGGTCCTCCTGTAGTCCTATGATTGATGTCGTCCTTTTCTTGATTCCTTCAGTCTTATTTTCTTCCACTAGTTTTGTTTCTGACCTAGAGATATATAAGAAGTAACTGTTAAAAGCCAAACTTCTAGGCACGCACATCATCTAACATTTATTCGAATATATTTTTAAATATTTGCTCATTATTTATTTACACAGTTATATGACTGCTGCCTTAAGGGGGAACAAGCAATAAAGCGAGCTGATGGCCTCTTTACTCCACTCAGGGCTCATTGTAGCTACCACTGTTCTTCAACTATGAAGTTCGCTTTCAACATTTTGGACCTTGTTCCATGTTCATCTTGTTTCCTGCGATTAAGAAGTAGCAAATATTTCATCTGTAAATATTAATTATCTACATTGGCCACCTGCAGACTTACCTGCTTTACTGATGTTGAAGTTTACAGTAAATTATAGATAATATAATTATCTACATAACATAGGTCAAAATGACCATTCTGATGCTGTGCAATCAAATATGAAGGAGTATAAAATGAAGAAATTTTTCTTATGAGAATTCAATATCATTATTATACCCAAGATAATTAAAATACTTTAAGCTCAACAATGTGATCATAAATTCTATCACCCAAATGATACAAAATCATCATAAAATATAATATTAAAAAGGGAAACCAAACATGTTTTTTAAATTAATTCTTTGTATTTTAAAAGATCAAGCATCTATAGATAGTAACATACATATTTGCCATTAATTATGTTACTTCCTTTGAAGAATAAGTCCAGACTCTCAGACTTGCCCTAATAATATTGGCATGCTCAGCCTGAGAGACACTAGTCATTATAACACAGGCATGACTTTCCATCTTGCCACGTAACGTCCTCTCTGCCCATATGCCTTTACTTCACTTTCTTTGTATTTTGATAAATTCTGATAATAAACCTTCTTTTCTGATATATTCAATATCTATGAACTTGACACTTACATGTGAAGTCCAATTCATCACGACTCAGTTGATGAGCATACCATACTAGGAACCTTTGACTTTTGATGAGAATAAGTTGAGCTACCACTCTTGTAATAACAGCTTGCTATTTCATCCTACCCCTTTAGCAAGAATCTCTGTGTTTTTATAGTTGAAACCTGTGCAATAAATGCTAACCATAGGCATTAACATTTCCATAAATCAAGGCAAAGACATAGCATATCCTCAGGGCTCTGTACCCTGAGAGGTGTGGTAGGAATAAAAATTGCACTTATTATACACACTTCTTCCCCAAGGGATAATGAATCTGGGAAAGCAGAAGGAGCCACAGAGACTCATGAGTAGAAGATAAAAATATCCTTATCCTTTTTCCATCTACATCACACACACACAAAAATGACATTCTGACTGAAGAAGGGTTTGTCCACTGGTGATTTCCAAGAGTGATGTTAACCAGAATAGCAGTAGAACTGCAATCATTCATGATGGATATTAAAGGTTGTATTTTACTGCTGGCAAATGGAAATTCTTTTTCTTTGGGAAATTAGATATTCCAAAGTAGTGACTCTCTTCTGGTCTTTCATCTGCTAAGGGATCAGTAGAAAAAAAATTCATAGGAAGAGAGAGATAATGTATCTGGATGGGAGGAAATTATACCTAATTTGTGACTTGACTTTATCATGGGAAAAAGCCAAAAAGGATATTGATGGTATAATGAAGATGCCTGCACTTAGGAACAGCAAGTGAGCAGGGAAAGTCAAGACGAGGGTAATGTGACATGTTACTCTATAGAATTCAAACATGCCAGCATTAGCCTGACTATGTTCAGAGTCTGGATTTCCCACTTATTACATGAGAAATATTGGATAAGTTGTTTCCTTCAGTCATTAATGAAAATATGTATTTTTTAATAAGAAGAGGTATAGAGTTATGAGAATTACCTAATAAATGAAAAGAGGATCTTTCCACTCTTCTTTATACTTTTTAAAATACTTTTATATTTATTTACCCTGACAAGCATCTCAGGATGCAGCACAGACGAGATTAGTGAAAATGATTCCCCTGCCTCAGTCTCTGGAGCACTGGGATCACAGGTATGTGTCACTATGCCTCGTAAATAAAACCAGATGTTAACTTTCACCCATGGGCAATCTTCTGAGGGAAGAAAGTCAATTTGATATTTAACTTTACATATGGCAGATAACTGTGTCCTAGATAAATTTTACATGATAATACCATTGAAAACATTATGCCAGAACCTATCTAAACAACCTCCAAGGTCTCAAACCCAGAATTTGCAAGATACTAATATTTGTTATTGGAATTCACTAAGGTGTTTTATGAAGAACAGATATGTGAGCTATTGTAAGCTAGAGTGGAAGTAAATAACATCCACGTGACCTTGTTACAACACTATGAGCTCTGGTCATCAAGGTATTTATAGGTTGATTTAATGAATGAGTTTGTGACTAACATTTTGACAATACCCTGCGAGATATAGAGTGGACAATTTGAAGTCTGTATCAGGAAATGGCATGACAGAGACCTAGGAGAACAGGTAGACTAACTGCAATTGAAACTGGAAAAGTGTAGTCACTCGAATCTTTACAGCCCCTCTAAGTCCAGAAGTTAAAAATTCTCATTCCCAAGATGATGGTACAAGACCATCAGGACTCAAGGACATGACGGAAGCAGACTTCTGGTGAATGGAAGTCATTGGGGTTTTTTGTTTGTTCGTTTTGTTTTTGCTTGATCAGCCAATGATAATGCAGGAACAGGAGCCAAATAGAGTGGCATGGGAAGTCTTAAAATAAGGCATCATGCATACCTACCTCTCTCCATTCTAAGGGTCATAATGTTGTGTGTAGTCCAGCCACCGGTTACATAGACCAAAATCACCTAAGACATCACTAATAATTTCAACAACTAGTAATCCAGTGAGTGGTTGACTCGGAGATATGACATACCATCACTGCCTTTTGTTTTCTGAGATTCTGTATCTTAGCCTGAGCTCAGCCCACCAATTAAAGAGAGAAGCAGCCTGGTTCGCCTATGCCACTTTTACCCTGTGAGGCAAAGATCAGAATAAACTTTCATTCTTTACTGGTACACGAGGGAACCTGAAGAATCATGTGAAGATGGACTACATATGAAAGTGACAGTTTCAAATTTAAAATCTGACTAGTAGTGGGAATGGTGCTGCAGACCCACAATCTCAGAAGTCTGGAAGCTGAGGCAGCAGGACTGTTGAGTTCGAGGCAAACCTGAGCACACTGAGAACTATTCCAACCACTAAAACCAAAATGCCTTAAAAATCTTTCCATCTCTCACTCTCTAGAACGATTCTTTTGGGAAGACAATGCCACATACTTTATGCAATAAGAACGGGATGGAGGGAAAGCTGTCATTCCCTGCTTTTGCACGGGCTTATTCACCAAAAAGCAATACCTAGACCTTAAAAAACTATTAAGTGGCAACACAATCATTGCAAAATACTATCATATCTTTACATTTGTTTCAAGGTAAATAATTTTGTTGACTAATAAAAGCATAAATTTTGGTCACCAAACAGAATCTGCTGAGTCAGACTTTCTTGAGGTAAGTAATTATAATTTGTGTTTTTGAGAAAAAAATCCAGGTGATTCTCATTATCAGGGAAGATTGAGAAATATTGATTAATTGTTTCATTTTATGTTATATTTATCTGGGCAACTATCTAAAGTAAGAGTTATGAGGGAGATGATATGCCAATTATTACAAATGAGACAATTGATACTTAGAGACACTTAATGTCTTGGTGAAGGTCACATAGTTAAAAAGTATCATTATAGATTAATCATGAAATTTCTTAATGACTAAGACTATGGAAATATTAACTACCTGAAATTGATATTATACATTAGACACATATATCAAATTATCACATAAATCAAATTAATAATAATAATAATAATAATAATAATAATAATAATAATGTGAATTTAGATTTAAATCTTAGAAGCATGCATTGTCTTTGGTTTTAGATCTTCTATACCAAAAGCTGTAATTCATCCTGTGCTACTAGACTCATGTTTGCCAGTGATAGTAAAGACTCAGATGTAACTGAACAGAAATAAACTCCTTCCTCTCATGCTGCTGCTCATATGTTCTGATGTTCTCATTCCTTATACACATTTCTGGAGACCCATAATAAGCTGATATATATTTACTTACAATTTCCCACATAAGAACTCTACCTTCCTTTGGAAGATTCCAATCCACAGTGTGAATCTTTCCTATCCAGCTTCCTAACTCTCTTCTTCCCAATCTGCAAGAGATTGAAATGCAAGATACAAAACTCCCAAAGTCTTTAATGAACTAGAAATAGAAAGGTGGGTTCTCCAGGAAGCCCAGGACAAGCCATTTATTCTCTCAGGCCTTTATTATTTTAGAAGAAAGAAATTAATAGAAGGTTAAATGGTAACTATAATGCATGAAATTGCAAGCCTGAAATGTATAAAATAGTGTTTGAGGACTTGATTTGTGCTTTTCTGAACTAACTTCTCGTTTAGGAATGCAGACAATAAGTAGCTCACTCTCTGTTTATGTGCAACTTCTCCACACTGAAAGTCACAGGGATCAATTTTTTACATCCTATGTTTCAAGCAAAATACTGTAAAATCCAACTGATACAGAGAAACTGAGATACAGACACCAAACTTATTGCTTTCCATAAAACAAGATGATGTAGATGTAGATAATAGACATCTTTTGAATTTTTTCTACATTTATAAATTTATCATATGTAACAGAAGATGGCCTAGTCAGCCATCATTGGGAGGAGAGGCCCCTTGGTACTGCAATCTTTATATGCCCCAATACAGGGGAACGCCAGGGCCAAGAAGTGGGAGTGGGTGGGCAGGGAAGCAGGGAGGGGAGAGGGGGGAGGGGACTTTCGGAATAGCATTTGAAATGTAAATTTAAAAAATATCTAATTAAAAAAAGTAAAAAAAAAATTTTTAATTTCTAAAATAAAATGTAATTATATTAGTTTCCCTTTCCTACTTCTCCCTCCAACCCTTCCCATATACATCCCCCTCTCTCAAATTCATAGCCTCTGGCCTCTTTTTCTATAACTTTTCTTACAAATATATATATATATATATATATATTTGTATTTTTTGTGTGTGTGTTTGTATACTCAAATATAGTTTTTAAATATACTCAGTTGATACAATGTTACTTGAATACACATGACTCCAGAGAAGAGTTCTTGGTATTGGTTAACCAGTTGAGAGACTCTTCCCTGGAGAAGATTATTTTCTTCCACTCTCAGCATTAATTCATTACTTATAGTTCTTTGTCTAGGGTTAGAGCCCTGTGGGATTTCCTTCTTCTATATTAACATGTCTATTATGTCATCATAATACCAAAAGCAATACCTACGGTTAAGGTAACCCTATCATTAAAACTTTATGTATGTAGGTTTTCTGACATTTCTAAGAAACACATTCTCATACCAGACATTTTGTTCTACTGACACAACCTTTTTATCCACTCTTCTGATATGTATCCTGAGCCTTAGGTGCAGAAGTTATGTTGTAGATTAGTCAATTGGGGCATTTTGTAATTTAAATATTTTTTATTTATTATTTTATTTTTTATCAGTCCAGATTTTATTCCCTTCCCGGTCCATCCTCTGACTGCTCCATGTCCCATACCTCCTCCCCTGTCTCCAAGAGGATGCTCCCCCACTCCCACCCCACCAGACCTCCCCACTCACTGTGGCCTCAAGTATTTTGAGGGTTAGCTGCATCTTCTCTCATTGAGTCCAGACCCAGCAGTCCTCTAATGTATATGTGTTGGGGACCTCTCAGTAATAGTGTTAGGCTTTGAGGCTTCCCCTTGAGCTGGATTCTAATTTGGGCCTTTCACTGGGTGTCCTTTCCCTCAGGCTCTTCTCCATTTTTGTTCCTGCAGTTCTTTCAGACAGGAACAATTCTGGGTCACTTTTTGACTGTGCAGTGGAAACCCTATCTCTCCAGTTAATACCCTGTCTTCCTAATGGAGGTGGACTGCACAAGTTCCCTCTCCCCATTGAAGGCATTTCATCTAGGATCCCTCCATTTGATCCAGAGAGTCTTTTACCTTCTAGGTCTCTGGTATATTCTAGAAGGTCCCCTCCTACCTCCCAAGCTTGCCTGCTTTCCATTCTTTCTGCTGGCCCTTAAGTCTTCAATTCTGTTTCCCTGACCCAATACTTGATCATGTTCTCATTTTCTCCTCCCTGTAGCCTTTTCCACCCAGGTCCCTCCCTCCCTCCATCTCTTGTGATTGTTTTCTTCTCCCTTTCAAGTGGGATTGAGGCATCCTCACATGAGCTCTTCAGCTTGTTAATCTTCTTGAATTCAATGGATGCATCCTAAGAATTCTGTACTTTTCTGGCTAATATACACTTATTAGTGAGACATACCATGCATTTCTTTTGGGGTCTGAGTTATGTCACTCAGCATGATAGTTTCTAGTTCCATTCATTTCCCTGCAAAACTCATGATGCTCTGGTTCTTAATAGCTGAGTAGTATTCCATTGTGTAAATAAACCACTTCTTCTTTATCCATTCTTCTGTTGTGGGAAATCTGGGTTGTTTCCAGTTTCTGGCTATCATAAATATGGCTGCTATGAAGATAGTAGAATACGTGACTCCCTGGCATGGTGGGTCATCATTTGGGTATATGTTCAAGAATGGTATAGCTGGGTCTGCAACTAGATCTATTTCCAATTTTCTGAGGAACCTCCAGATTGATTTCCAGAGTTGTTGTACCAGTTCACAATTCCACCAGCAATGGAGGAGTGTTTCTCTTTCTACATATCCTCACCAACATGTGCTGTCACCTGAAGCTGCCATCTTAGCCATTCTGATTGGAGTAATGTGGAGGGATCTTGGGGTCATTTTAATTTGTATTTCTCTGATCACTAACGATTTTGAACATTTCTTTAAGTGCTTCTCAGCCATTTGAGATTCCTCTGTTGTGAATTCTCTGTTTAGCTCTATACCCCATTTTTTTGATTGGGTTGTTTGACTTTTATTTAATTACAAAACAAGCTTTTTAGTGCCATCTCAAATAACTATCAACTTAAAAATTCCATTTCTCAAAATGGATGGATATTTCACAAAAAGTATATAAAATAACTATAAGTTAGAAAGCAGAATGCAGTTGTGTATAAAGCTTAAAAATAAAAAAATGAAAGGTAATAGATAGATGTGTAAGATTTATGGCATAAGGGAATCTCAATGAGTCAGATCAACTGACCAAAACCGACGGAATGGAATATTGACCTATCTGGCAAGGCTACATTTGGGTGGTTGCTCAGCAGATCTATAAATATCGGACAAATACTTCCATGGCCTTTGTTCAATCAAAAAGTACTGAATGTGTACTATTTGTTAGATGCTATTTTTAAGCTTTTGCGGGTATAGTTATTAATATTTATTTATAAGAACCTATACTTTGTTACATGAGAAATGTTTTAAACATACAGAAGTGAATTTTAGAAACTAAATATATGAATTGTAATAAAAACTAAAGTATTCATATGATGAGTGACTGAAAGGTCTCCTTACTTGGAGTAACTAGGAACAAGGGCACTTTGATGAGGAATTAATACTTATACTGAATTCCAAATAATAAATAGGCAGTTGTGTAAACATATAAAATGAAAATAATAGTCTAAAATAGTCAGAAATTTCCTTTTTTTTTCTTTTTTGTTTTTTTCTTTTTTGAGAAAGGGATTTTCCATTATCCCTGGCTGCCCTGAAACTTACTCTGTAGACCAGTCTGGCAGTGAACTCAGAAATCTGCCTGCCTCTGCCTGCATCTGCCTCCCAAGTGCTGGGATTAAAGGTGTGTGCCACCACTGCCCATCCAGAAAATTCTTTTTAATTCTAAGGCAAGATCGAAAATTTATTGTGTTTGAAGATGAGAAATAATGCCAATGAGGAGCTAGACTTGGTAGTTTAAATGAGAATGGCCCCATTGGCTCATATATTTGAATAGTATATTTGAATAGTTAGTCCCCTGTTGGAATTATTTGGAAATGATTAGGGGATATGGCCTTCTTGGAGGACTTTTAGTGCTAGAAATGATCTTTGGGATTTCAAAAGACCATGTATTAGCTGAAAGACACTGGGTTATAGAAAAACTGCTGAATTAGTTCAATTATTACTTCAAAAATGGCCTATCATCAGAAGGAAAGTCAGTGAATGTGTTGCATTGGGAAGAGGTTTTGACTATATTTCTATAGGTGATAAAAAAGACTGTGGGTTCCATCAAAATTAATAAAGATTTGATCTGAGTAAGAGAAGCTTCCATACAACTCAAGGAAGGAAGAGACACAGAAAGACAGTGTCACAGATGCTGATGTCCCTAGCATGGAGACAACTTAAGTAATCAGCTGAAAAAGGACAGATCATTCGACAGACTGGCAGACTAAAAACCTTGATGCAGGAATGGGCATTTGCTGAAGGAGAGATGACTGGGACTAGAGTGACAAGGAATCATTACATATATGGCTGAATGGATCTTCATAAGAAAATTCAGACTGTTAACTTTATGAGATTAATAATTGTTTCTCTTGTAAAAGTTAAACTATGTACTGATTTTAGCTTAAACAGAAAGGGGAAGATGTAGAGGAATTTTAGTCCAACAACATGGCTACTCTGGCTTGAATATAGACACACCCTTTAATCCCAAATAATGAAGGTGAAGTTAGTTTGTAGAGGGAAAAATCCATGTTTGAAAGTGACATCTAATTGAGAGGGAAACAAAGTGACAATCAGAGAAAGATTGACAGAATGAGACAGAGACATATGTCCAACTGTCATTAGAGCAGACAGGAAAGGGAAGTTATGTAAGGAGAGTGCAGGAAGAGAATGTCAGCTGGAGGGTGGTCAGTCCTATCAGTTTGGTTCGGTTTAGCCTGTTGGGAGTCAGTGCAGTGAGTGCAGTACAGTAGACTTGAATTCCTTTTTGAGCTCAGACAGTTCAGTACATGTCTTCAAAGGTATCTGAAGACAGACAATAAGGACGAAGATTAGAACAGATTGTCAGAGTTAGTTTAAAGCCAAGCAGAGCAATTCAATGAAAAGCTGAGAGAATTCAGAATGAATCAGTCAACTTTGAGAGGATTTTTGGCCAGAATAGCTGAGTTGAACCAGCCAGCCAGAGTTCTGAAAGAATTAGAAAGGATGAGTTTGTTCAGACAAACACATAGAGCCAGGAGAATAAAAGTTATATCTGCATCATGCCAGTATATTTCCAGTATATCTCTCTTTCTCATGGTTGTAAATCAAAATATAAGCTTTCAGCTGTTTCCTTCCTTCTGCTATCATGGACTCTAACCCTCTGAATGCTAAATTAACTACTGTCCTTAATGATTTGCTTCTGTAATGGTGTTTTACCACAGCAATAGGTTTGCAACTGAGAAAAGAATGTAAATCCATACTTATTGAGATCTCATGGGACTCAATAATATTTTCTTCTAAATATAACAAAAGTCCATAACACAGTGATATGCTAAAAATATATGCACTAACATACTTTTTAAATTAGCACTGTATCTGTTTTGTGAAAAGTGTTCTAAAAGCTAATGCATGGCGTTATGGTTTGAATATGCTTGGCCCAGAGAGTCACATTATTTGGTTGTATGGCCTTGTTGGAATAGGTGTGTCACGGTGGTAGGGTTGGTCCTAAGACCCTTGTCCTAGCTGCTATGAAGTCAGTATTCTGATAGCAGCCTTCAAATGGAGATTTAGAACTATCAGCTCCTTCTGTACCATGCCTGCCTGGATGTTGCCATGCTCCCCCCTTGCTGATAATGGACTAAACCTCTAAACCTGCAAACCAGGCCCAATTAAATGTTGTCCTTACAAGAGCTGCCTTTGTCTTTGTGTTTGATCACAGCAGTAAAACCCTAAATAAGACACATGGTAGCATAAAAAGAGACTCCATAGTTATGAAGGCTTCTGGAACTGTGATGAGCTCCATGACAATAGCAGAAGTTATACAGTCAATGAATATGGCCTATACATAGGCAGGACAATTGGTAAGACTAAACTAATATAATTGATCAAGAATATGAAAGAAATAAAAAAGCACCAAAAATTATGACTCCCAGATTAATAGACTGATATTCTCTTTAAATTTGTAGTCCCATTTCCTGAAGTAACAAAATACTAGGACAGATCAAGCAGCAAGAGTTATAATTAATAGACCTCTTCTGCCATATTTAGTCTTAGATACCTAGGAAATAGTCCAGGGCAGTCAGTCAGCTTTGTTAACTTCCATATTCATTTTCCATGCAGTAAATGCTTAAATGATCTTAAAAGATAAATGGAATGAAAATAGTATCTGGAAAAACTGTCACAATCTGTACACGAAAGCATCCACTTACAGAGCATAAATAAAGAGGATTACAGGCAAAGAGATAAAGGCTAGAGTCCTGAGCCATTTTATGTATTAGATATTATTTAACTATCATAGAGTTATGAAAAAAGATTTACAAAATTAAGTTAGTAAAATGAGAAGAAGCCCCAGAAGAGTATACATATATAAAAGTAAAGGAAATAGTATCTTAGGATGGTTGAAATAATCTATCACATTAAATATTGTCAATAGCACTTAGTAATGTTCAGAGAACTGTAATGATCTAGAAGTTAAATACTCTCCAAATGCAACATATTGTAATCTTGGTCATCAGATCAGCGTGTTGCTGAAAGATGGCAGAACTTTAAGATATGAATTTTGGTGGAAGAAAGTTAGGTCATGAGAGGATATTCCTGCGAGTGATTTGGTGGTAATGTTGCCTTCCTCTTTTGTTCCTTGAGGATGTCATGAGGTGGCCAGCTCTTTGCAGAGTATGCTCCATGCCACCCTGTTCTGTGTTTCCTCAGGCTCCAAATCAAGGAGTCAGCTAACAACGATCAGTAGCTTCTGATGCTATAAGCAAAAGTCAATATTTTTTTTTTTCCTTTTTAATGTATTGTCTCAGCCATGATATCTCACAATAGTGGAAAGCCAGGATCGAACTATAGGCCACAATACCTTGCATGATGGTGACCTTATTCAGAGAATGATGTTAAAATTCTAACTATCAAAAGTAGAAAATAAGATATGCAGTAGGCATATGAAAAAAAAAATACCTACAAAGGCAAGGAACTACAACTTTGATTTTTTTTCCCCATGAATCTGGGCAGAATAATAAAAATCTAACTTCAAGTTTACATGAAAATGAGAGACAATATTTTAGTGTGTTTTGAGAAGACTAACAAAGAATAGTTACTTGGAAAATAAATTATTTAATGGTACAAATTAAACTTTTAAGATGCTAATAATGGATGAAAATTGTGGTAGAAATAAACTTGGACTTAAGCTGCACTATTATTTTTAGTATAGTATGTAAAGCCACAATAAAGAAAAGTATAACAGTAGAACCATTATAATTGGCTGTGTATTTTGCTGAAGCTGAAGTAATTCTCATTTAAGTTCATTTACTGCATTCAAGGTCGTTAGTGTGTGAGTAGTGGGCACTGAAGATTTAAGGTAAAGACATGGATTGTCACTTTGCAAAGTGGCTAAGCTAATTTAATAGGAAAGTTTAGCAAGATTGTCTGTCAATGTGGAGATTTATTTTAATACTCTGGACATAAATTTAAAGCCAGTCCAATCAATGAGGCTTCCTTGAGTGCTACTGCTGAGGCATTCATTCATAGATAAAAAAAAATTTTTAAGTTGTTCTAAAGGTAGAGGATATTCTAGCTGAGCAGAGTCAGGAGAAGGGGGTGGGATTTATAAGGTCTTGAAGGGATCAGAAATTGAGCCAAAGGATCGAAACCTTTGTGGAAAATGAAGATATGGAACAATTGAGGTATGGTTTTAGGATAAACAGACTGCAAGATTTCATGAGGCTGAAGAATTGCTGGAGAAGATATTAGTATTAATAACTGAAGGGAAGGAGTTGATAATCCAGGACTGAAATATCTGAATGATCATTTTTAGAGTCTTATATGTTATACAGTCAATGACAAGTTACAGATCATATAATTGTGTGACCCACTTGCTTTGAAATAAAATTTTGGAAACAAATAGGTCAATGTTTCAGGTCTGCAGTCATTATAGGGATTGCATAATTACATGGATAATTCTAGAAATGCAGGACTTAAGAGATGAAGACAAGCCAAATGGAGCAGATAAATGCCAGTTGGTGTAGGTAACAGTGAAAAAGTGGGGGCTAAAATATGTCTCATGAACTCAATTTATTTAACAACAACAAAAAAAAACTCCCTTTGCAGAGAAAATGTTCTTCAAGTGGCCCCAGTGATTGGAAGCATACATGAGTAGTGTGGAGTGCAGTAAATGAAAGTTTCTTCATTTAGAAGGTGATCTAGGCATGATGTCTTTGACATAGTCACATTTCACTTAACCAAGAGGATAAGGACATCAGTAAAAGAACCGAGTGAGAATGGAATAGAGAATGCTTGTGATGTGATTCTAGAAGGAACAGAAGGATTGAGGCAGTCATGTGTGTGAAATGTAAATCAGAGCAGAAAATGTGAAGTACCACAACCAGCATCCCTACACTACACAGTGCTGAAAGTTGGGTATCTGTTTATACCCAAGGATGTATGAATTGTGAAACCATATGGAAAGCAGTCATAAATGCATTAAATCTGTATCTTGTGCTCTAGAAGGAACTGGAACTTGGTAAAACTTAGAATGATTAAAACCTGGAATATTTATTGCTCAGTAAAGAATCGATCTTATAGATAAACAGACTTGACTGGATAGTGAAATTTCATCTCGTTATATATACCAAAGAAGTGAATGTTCTGAGAGCAAGATCAATAACATGTGAAAACATCACTTCATTGATGAGAATAAATGCACATTTTTAAACTCACTAGTAAATGTTTGCTGTCAAAAATATAATGGTGAATATACCAACAAGCTGGTTGAACCTATCAGAAAAATTTGGCTAATTCTGGGCCATTTTTGAGAGAACACATACAATTTTGTTTTTATTTTTACAATTTCATACACACACATATCTCTAATATATGTATATTACTGTGGTTCAATTACAATTCCCCATTACCTCTTTTTTATTTTTTTGTGTTGGAATAATATTTTTTCATGTAATATATTTGGAATACATTTTATCCTCCGCCACTCCTCCTATATTCTCCTCTCTCCATCCACATAAATTTACACCCTTTCTTTCTGTCCCTCATTAGAAAATTAACAAGCATCTAAAAAGTAATAATAAGATAAAAATCAAAGCAAATGAGAATAGGATAATACGAACATACAGGAAAAAGGGAACCATGTGCAGACATTGAGGCAAATCTATTCATACACACAGAAAATATGAAGACAAAATCAGAAATCATAATTTATAAACAAAACATTTATAAGGTTTTAAAAAAATACCGCCAAAAATACAATTCAGTTCATTTTGTATTGGCGACCTACTGCTGGGCAAGAGAGCCACCCTTAAATGCGGTTTGCATACCTACTGAGACTCTCTTGAAGAACACTAATTTCTCCTTTATGAAAGGCTCTCAATTGGAGATAGATTCTGGGTTAGGGATGGGGGTTTGTGTCTACTTCCCCTCTCAGCCCTGGGCTGATGCAGGCCCTGTACATGCTGCCAAAGCCTCTGTGATTCCCTATGTGTATCAGCCCTCTTATCAATCCTAGTGTGTCTAGAAGGCCATGTTTGCTTAGTGTCTACCATCCCTACTGGCTCTCACAATCTTTCTGCCTCCACTTCTTCAGAGTTTCCTGAGCCATGAGGGTAGATTTGATGGAGACTCTTGCTTAAGACTAAATGTTCTAAGGTGTCTTACTTTCTGAACATCATCCAGTTGTGAGTCCCTGTATTTGTCCCCATCTTCTGCAGGAGAAACTTTCTCTGATGTTGGCTGAGTAAGACCCTGACTTATGAGCAGAATGTCCTTAGGAGTCATTTCATTGCTATGTTCCTGTAGAACAGCAGTAGTGTTTGATTTTCCCCTATGTCTATGGCCTATCTATTCTCGGATTCTTGGCTACCCCGGCATTGTCTGGTATGGGTTCCATTCACTAGAGAGGGTACCCCAGAGGGTACCCCTTAATTCTAATTAGGTAGTGCTTAGTAATCCCCACAACTGGTGTGTACCTGTGTATCTTTCAGACACCTTGGTGAAAGAGATTACCTCATCTGTCCCTTAAAGTAAGAAGAAATCATGAATATGTAAAATGATGATGAATTTGTCAGGGCTTCAAATAAGTTATATATCGTAAATAGAAAATACTATTTCAGCTGTCCTGGGTAGGTAGGTCTCCTGAATAGTTCAAAGAATCTGTTGTCTACACAATCTGATTTCTCTTTCTAGTAACTTTTCAAAGTATCTAATCTTAAGTTCTAGAAAAAAATTGAAGGTATATTTAAACTGTGTATCCCTGGGTCTCATGCTAAACCTGTCAATCAAAATTACATATGCGATTGATTGATTGATTGATTGATTGATTGATTGATTAGTTGGAGAATATCTCACTGTTGCCCACTCTGCCTAGAATTTGACTTACAGATCATGCTGGACTTAAATTCACAGTCTCTGCCTTCTAGCAATTGGAATTATATTTGTGCACACTATGCCTGGTTATAGGTTTGAAATGCTATCTTTTTTCATACAGTTTAGTGACAAGAAGACATCAAATATATCATTTATATGTTAATGATAGACATTTTAATAGTTATGTTTAGACTTAAGAAAAAATATTTTCACGAGTATCTGACTAAAGCAAGCTGTATTTGGAAGTGCACAAGGGACTGGCCAAACACTTGTCTCTCCCGATGCCGGGCCTTCAGAGAGCAGAAGCTCTTTTTTAGGCTTTTGACATCTCTATTATAGGGAATGGTTAAGGCTGATAGAAAAAGAACTGTTGATATAATTGGTATTGGTTACTAGCACCTGGACAGAAGAGTAGGGAACTCAGGGCTCAAGGCTGCCTGGGAGGGAAAGTGCAAGAATACACCATGTGGAAGGGGAGTCCTCAAGATACCCTGGAAGACACATTTTCATAAGGCAAAAAGGCAATCATATATCACAAGTTCAAGAGTTTAGCAAGGCAGAAGGGTGGGCATACATCCTGGGGATACAAATTCAGTGCAGGTTGAAAAATAGGGTTTGCAGGATACATCAAGCTTAGGAAACAGACTTTTGTGACATATGAAGACTTAGTAACAATGTGAGACAATGAGGCTCCTTAATAACAATGGAGACTTAGTAACAATGTATAACAATGTAGCTCCTTAACAACAATGCAGTTCCTGGTTTGGTTTCATAGTCACCATTAGTAAAATTTGACCTTTACACTTGGACAATGGAAAGACAGGAAAGAGCTCTTAAAAACCAGGCGTTTGAATGCACGATGGGATTATCATCTGTCAGATAAGTTTGAGGCCTGTTGTTCACTCAGATTCAGGTTTGGATATCAGTATTGATTAAACACTTTCCTTGGTGGCTAATTTAGGTTGTCTATTGAGTTGCATCAAAAAACTATGTGTGTGTGTGTGTGTGTGTGTNATTTTTTTTTAAATCTGGCTTATATCTTATTTATTTATTTATTTTTCAATTTTTATTAGATATTGTCTTCATTTACATTTCAAATGTTACTCTGAAAGTCCCCTAAACCCTCCCCCATCCCTCACATTGCTCCCCTACCCACCCACTACCCCATATTGGCCCTGGTGTTCCCCTGTACTGGGGCATATAAAGTTTGCATGACCAAGGGGCCTCTCTTCCCAATGATGGCCGACTAGGCCATCTTCTGCTATATATGCAACTAGAGACATGAGCTCTGAGGGTATAGTTAGTTCATATTGTTCTTCCACCTATAGGGTTGGAGATCCCTTCAGCTCCTTGGGTACTTTCTCTAGCTCCTCCCTTGGGAACCCTGTGTTACATCTAATAGCTGACTGTGAGCATCAACTTCTGTGTTTGCCAGGCACTGGTATAGCCTCCCACAAGACAGCTATATCAGGGACCTTTCAGCACTATCTTGCTGGTGTATGCAATAGTGTCTGTGTTTGGTGGATCCCCTGCTGCAGCAGTCACTGATTGGTCCATCCTTTTGTTTCAGCTCTACACTTGATCTCTGCAACTCCTTCAATGTGTGCTTTGATCTTAATTCTAGGAAGGATCGAAGTGTCCACCCTTTGTGAGTGGGTTACCTCACTCAGGATGATACCCTCCAGATCCATCCATTTGCCTAGGAATTTCATAAATTCATTGTTTTTAATAGCTGTAAATGTACCAAATTTTCTGTATCCATTCCTCTGTTGAGGGACATCTGGGTTCTTTCCAGATTCTGGCTATTATGAATAAGGCTGCTATGAACATAGTGGAACATGTGTCCTTATTACCAGATGGAACATCTTCTGGCTATATGCCCAGGAGAGGTATGCTCTGGCCACCAGGATGTTCTGCTCAAATACACTGGGCCAAGTGTTTATGGAATGAACGCCTCAAAAGTGTGTACCAAAACAAACCCTTTCTTTCTTAAGTTTTATTGTTCTTTTTACTAATGAGAAATTAATTTCACGCCATACTCCCAGTCTCTTTATCAGGTAAATTTCTGAATCTACCTGTTCTGGAGTTTTCTCTAAAATTGAGCTTTTCCTGAGCTTTAACCTTCCCCATTTCATGCTATCTTCACTCTCTGACATTTTTCTAACTGAAATTCCTAGAAATAGTAATGCCTTTCATTTTGCTACCCAATACCTTTATGTCTGTATATGCATTCCGAAGTTATCAGTGTGCAATGTAGCTATTCAGTGGTAATTTATAAGTTAATGCAAATATTCTGATCTGCTCCAACTAAGACTAACATGGTCAAACATTGTAGTGTCATGGTCACTTCCAGCAGGTGAAATCACATGGATCAATATAATTGTCCATTTCAAATAATTGAAAAACAAAACAAAACAAAACAAACAAACAACAAAAACAAAAACAAAAACAAAAACTGGCTCCATGGAAAAGGAATTAAAAGAGATTCTGACTCTGGCTAAGAATAGACTTATAAATAATGGAAGTCCATTATAGAAAACAAATATTTCAATTAAAAACAAAAAAAAATAATCTAGAATCAATCTCCTTACTTTAGTTTATCTCTTTGATGGAGAGGATTCAAATAGATGCAAAATAATGTATCTCAAATAGGATCATGGAACTTGAAGGAACTTTTGAGATCAATTTAAAGTTCTCCCCAAACCCATCCTTTTGTAAGATTGGAATCTGAGGTCTGAAAAAATAGAAACCTATCTAAATCCATATTGTTTATTGAAGACAACAGTGGGGATATAACCTGACCTCGGGGCTTTGTCCACATATCAGTTCAAACTGTAAAAGTACTACTGGCTCTGCAATATATGGCTTCAACCATCTTGAAAAATTTCTAAGACATACATCTCCATATTTTAAAGTCTCCTTTCCTTCTTTTTTGTTTATATACCAAGCCGTACAGTTAATTAATTTTACATGGAAATGAAGTGAATCATGACTTAATTTGCATACTTGTAAATTGGAAAAAAAATCTACATCTGCCTAAAAGCTGCTTATGGCAACCTGTTATTTACTGACAAAGAAGTATCTCCTTTTTGTGGGGGGAAAGTAAAATAAATTATGTGAAATCCACCTTCCTGTTGGAATAGGAGCCTCCCTTTGGGACTAAGAATACTTTGTGAAATGGTTTGAAAAGGAAATCATGCTTGTGGAAGGTCTGCTTGATAGATAATTCAAATATGTAATTACATCTAATTCCATTTAATACACACAATATCTCTATAGAATGGACACTTAAATTTGAAGAAATTGAAACTTAACATGGTATAGTACTGCACTTAAAGCCCTATGATGGGCATGCATATTGGTAAACCTGAATTTTAAATTAGGCTTTATGGAAACAACTATACTGATTTTCTTTGGGATGAGGAATTTCCTAGGACATGTAACATCCAGAATTAAAGCTAATAGAGGCGCAGACACACTTGTTTGGTTTAGGAGCAGGAAGAAGAGCAGAAAGTGTTTTCCTGAGTTCGGCTAGTGTGTATGATTCCACTGGGAACCAGGATTGCATTGTGAAAAACATGATAATCCATTTTTGATACATTCTCTTGGAGTTAACTGTATGGGTTACACTGTTAATATCTTTTTAAGTTATGTTGAGATCAAGGGTCCACAGATCACACTTAGAGAATAGCGTTTTACAAAGAAAAAAATAATCACACTTCCCAAGTGATCTGTACTTCATACACTTTTTATACTTTCTGTAATTACATTCATTCTTTATCTCACACAAGAACATATTAAATATCAAATATAGAGTAGGATACAATACTTAAATAATAAAGGAGTTAAATATAGCCCCCTTCCTACCAAGTTGTATACTGAAGATAATTTTAAATTTATTCTTTGACAATTTTATACATGCATACAGTGTATTTTGATTATGCACTTACCCATTTCCCATTTTTATCCCTTACCAGTCACCCTTTCTCGTTCCCAACAAATTGCATTCCTTCTCTCATACCATTTGTGTGTATGTGTGTGTGTGTGTGTGTGTGTGTGTGTGTGTGTGTGTGTGTGTTTTGCATTGAATTTAATTAGGGTTGCAGACATGAATATATTTGGATGTTATTTACTGGGGCATGGGTAATTGAAGAATGACTATACCACTGGCAGCAGCCATATCATAATCAGGGAACAGGATTATTTTAGTACTTATCTCCAACTTTGGCTCCTATATTATTTCCTCTTCATCTGCCGTTATGTTCCATGAGCTATTAAGAGGGTTCTGAGACTCTGCATTAATTGACATACAAACACAGAAGTTTCTCTGACCAAGGTTGAAAGCAGCACTCACTTATCTATAGGTGTAAACATAAATACTGATAAGGTAGTTTGAAATAGACCCATGTAAGAAAATTACAGTTTGAGGCCCTTTCTTGGGGTCTATAACCTCCCCGTCATGAGTTTTGGGGGCCATGTTTGCTTACAGTAACAAGAATAAATTCTCTCCTGTGAAGCACCCTTCAAATCCAAGCAGAAAGTACTTGCTTATCCCTATAACACCCATGCCACTCTTCTTCTCTTGGTCATATCTTGCTTGGAATATTGCTACTGAATCATGCAGATCTACTTCTAGGAAAGTATGGATATCTTTACTCATTCAGCAGCCTGCACAGCATCTGCCAGTATTATGTGAGCTAGCCAGCTGGAATGCAGCTTTAAGCTCAGTTCCAGCTTGGCTATCTTGCCAAAAGCTATCTACAGATTCAATGCAATCCCCATCAAAATTCCAACTCAATTCTTCAAGGATCTAGAAAAGACAATTAGCAAGTTCATCTGGAATAACAAAAAACCGAGACTAGCTAAAACTCTTCTCAACAATAAAAGAACCTCTGGTGGAATCACCATGCCTGACCTCAAGCTGTACNTTGGCCATCAGTGGGAAGAGAGGCCCCTTGGTTATGCAGACTTTATATGCCCCAAGACAGGGGAACGCAGGGGCCAAGGGGTGGGAGTGGGTGGGTAGGGGAGCAGGGCCGGGAGGGGGGAGGATATAGGGAACTAGCTGGATAACACTTGAAATGTAAATGAAGAAAATATCTAATAAAAGTAGTATAAAAAAAAAAAAAAAGAAAAGAAAACAGTACAGTAGTATCGCCAGTAATCTTGTCCTACTATTTCTGGTATGCAACCAGGACCAGGAACAATAGCCTATATTGGGAGCCTCTATGGATGCCCAAACCAACAACCCATAGGGAAGTATCCCACACTTGGTACTGGGATTTTTCTTTAATGGCTTCTGGGAACAAAATTATCCATTCACACTGGGTATTCCCATTCAAAGTCTGTTTTATTATATTTGAATTAGCTTATGCATTAGTAGGTTCCTATGTAGAATTTTCAGGTTTCCTTAATTTTGATTAGCCTTCCTCTCTTCCCTCCCCTAAATCTCACCCTCCTATATCATCCCTGTTTAAAGTGTATGTTTGATTTGAAATATCTGCAGAATCCAGAACACTAGAAATACACCACGAGTAGAAAGCCTCTGAGAAGAAATAGAACATACGTGATATAAAAGTAGAGAAGAGAGGGACTGAACCCCAAAGTGCCTGAGCAGCAGCACCTGCTAGAAAAGAACCACCAGTAATACACGAGCTAGCATTCAGAATACATTGAAACACTTCTGTTTAGCTCTGCTAGCCAGTAAGTAGATAACTAATGTTCTCATTAGCAGAGGACAAAAAGCCATTTTTTTATTGTTTTGATAGTCAAAAGTCAAGGTCAAAATCCATCAAATCAGATATGCATAGTAGCCATAACCTGGATATCTGATGATCCTTTTAGGCTAGTAGTTCTTAAGATTCAAGGGTAGAAAAACACAAGATCACTACAAACATACACATTCTTGTGAGTTGGTATTATAAGATTTTGCTGAGGCCAGACTTAGTAATAATGCATTTTGTATTCCACTATCTCCTTTACTATTAGAGCCTGATACTTCAAGTCTCACACCAAAGGCATAGCTTATAATATACCTACATAGTACTATCCACTGACTAGGATGTGTAGATAGCATTAAATTACATAAAAATTTTAAATTACTTTAAGAATTTTAAATATACATGATAATAGTTCCAATTGCAACAGGGGACTGTTTATTTGTTTTTGGATGAAAACAAAACAAAAAATACCAATCCACTGTAAAAGCACCCTCCACAAAAAACATCTCGGTGGAAAACATCCAACTGGCCTTTTAGTAACTTCTTTGCCCTGTCCTCCATAGTTCAGTGTTAATTTTCCTGAGTCCTCTACACAGGAGAGTTTTAAATTACATACAAGACAAACAGGGTGAATTCCATTTCAGAATTGCAGTTGTGTTGAAACATGATAATCTTATTAGCAATAAAAGAATTTTACCTACAATTGAATAACTGTGCAATTAGCAAATTTTAGAGTTGAAGAACACCGCCATTCTGTAGCTTTACATTTGTTTTTAACTCACATCAGGACATGTTTGAATTATTAACAAAACTATTAGCTCGAATAAATGAAAAAAATAACTTAATGAAAACTATTTCACCCAGAGTAAATATTAACTAGAGCTCACACCAATAAGCTTAAATTTAGCAATTAGAACTGTGTTATGCTGCTACTTAGGCAACTCATGTGTGCATTTATTTCCAGTAACAGAACGTTGGCATTTCCTAGAAATCTGACTGGGATTTCTAACGTTCTGTATTGATAATAGAGACCAACTTTCTACTTCTTTAAACAAACATACCTGTGAGTAAAATAAAGAATTCATCTGGGGAAGTTGTATTTGGTATCTTCATGACAGTTATATAATTGGGTCATTCTGATATAGTATACACACAAACACACAGTTTCCTTTAAAATGGATTTAGGTATGTTTCAGGGGTCAAAGTTAAACATGGAACAAATTACATTAAAATTACAATTAACTTCTGCTCAACTGTCAGCAGAAATCGATGTTACTGTGTGCTCACTGTCTCTTCCTCTCTTTTATTAAGCCCCTTTCAATTATGAGGGAACATAAATTGGAAAGATGTCGCTGTGACATCTACAGCATTAAAATGTAGGAGGAACATTGACCTTGGCCTCTAGAGATTATGTGAAAAGCCATTTATATGCACAGCTGTACAAATAGCCTGAGTTTAATGCTAAATTCCATGGAAAATCATCTTTGCTACTCTGCATCTAAAGAAAGATAAGGTTTAAATATTTATGCTCCCTTACTAGACTAGCCCAATAAGCAGTGCACTGGTGAAATAGGCAGTACAGAGCTCATTCTTGGGAGTTACAGGTTTTACCTTTAAATGAAAGAAGTCACGGGATTTTACATTTAGCTGAGAACTGCTGGGCTGTCAGGGTTCTCTAATGTTAGTTCCTTACAACTCATATCTGGATTCTAAGAGTTCAGTCTGCAACTTCTTGATTAATAGTTCAACAATTTCCCCATTTCTACTCATATATGTACAAATTTTAGTCATGGATACTTATATTCATAATTTATATTTTAGACATGCTACTAAAGGAGCATCACTTCATGGGGAATGAAATCAAACAAACCAAACACTAACAAAAGCTCTTTGTGGATGCAAACTTCTTGTCAAAGAAAAGCTTGGGCATCATGCCATAGTCAATCCCGCTAGACCATTTACTGGCTGATTCTGATGTCTTACTTTACACATTTCTTGGCTCTTTCTTCTGCAAAATTCAATAAAATGTACTTTGATTTTTAAATCTAGAAATTTCCATAATATTTCCCAAGGTTGTCTTGAGGTAAAATGTTTAGTAAGTAAAGTATAGTGATTATTTTTAACATTATCTATCTTCAAAAGACACTAAAGTTTCCATTATTAATTTCTTTTTAAGTTAGTGTGTGTGTTCTTTAAATATACATATTTAGTTTAATGAACTTTGCTCATCTGAGATTATGCTGCTCATCCAAGAACCAAAGACCACTTAACAAAAACTCAAATACCAGACAGGAGAAGCCCTCTTTTGATTTATTGGCCAGTGATGTTCAAAAGACTCCTCCAATACATATCCTTTCACTGTTAACTTTCATTACACTCCAGAGGTGAAAGTTAAGTCCATATTGATGAAGGTGACAAGCACTTCAGAAATAGGATCTAGAGACCTCTGAGATGAAAATGCCACTTCTGTGAGGATTTGGTGTCATGGTACCAGAATGCTCAATGTAGGCTTCCAAAGGAAGGAGGAAAACAAGAGTCCTATCTAGCTACGATGACTATAAATCACATCAACAGCAAGCATGGAACAATAACACTAAAAGGGTAGTAGTGGCACATATACCTTGTAAGTAACCAACTGCTCTCTGATATTGGGGGCCAGCCCCAGAGGGTGGTTCTTCTTTCTTGTTTGGTTTTTCTTGAGGCAATTGGGGGAGGGGCGAAGAGTGTGGGTGGGATAAGACTTCATCTTACAAGATGTTTAGGGTTGCTGTATAATAATAAAACATTTACTTGTCTTAAACCTAAGACACTATTATTCAATAGCAGACCTGCCTTCTATGACTTCCTCAGAGGAAAGAAACTGTTTAGCAACTCATCTTAAAATAGCAGGGGATTAAATGAAAGGATTTATTGCTGTTGCTCCTTTCTCTGGTGACTCAGCTAGAGGCCTCTCTGGTTAACTGGTTAACTCTTTATATGAGAGGAAGGAAAATATTAGAATTAAGATGCTGTAAACAGGCAAATATACACAGACACATATACATTCAAACATTCATATACTCATAGTCTGGCCTGGCCTGGCCTGGCCTGACCATCTGTCTCAATCAACTGCACAAGTTGCATGCTCATACACACACACACACACACACACACATATAACTACATACAAACACATAGACAAACAGACATATACATTTGGATGGGTGTGTGTGTATGTGGATTGGGCAGTGCTCCCCAAGTCAAACCTTTCAACCAATCAAATTTATTTCTTTTCTCTGTTCTTTAATACCTTCTTAGAGAAAAAGGTCTTTAGAAAAGTATCTCAGAGATAAAAAGGTTACATAGAATTGGAGTTACAGAAGCATGTTGATATTAAGTTCAAAGTTTTACTATAATAAATGCATAGCCTTGCCTCATCACAGTGCACAGCTGTGACTTTAACCTTGAACTTAAATGCTTTTCCTTGAACACAAAATTATCTTGTCTATCTATCTTTTTAGTGTAATTATGAAAGCTTATTGTATTTCTTATTGTGCAACCTTTACTCAATATTCTGATAAGTGGGCACATTTTATTCTTGATTTTACCTTTATTACATCTTTCTAACAATTAACACCACCTCTAAAAAATTTCTTCCTCAAATTATTTAAATCAACTCAGAAATTCTATAGAATCATTATTTGTCTACATAGCATCACTAAAAGATAGTGCACCTTGTAGGTCTGTAGAAATGTGCTCAAAAATGCATGGGTCAATACCTAGTGATTGTTACATATTTGAAAATAACATGAAAAGCATATTTTAAAATTTTTATAGACATTTTCTTTATTTATATTTCAGATGCTATCCCAAAAGTTCCCTATACTCTCCCCACACTCTGTTCCCCTACCCACCCACTCCCAATTCTTGGCCCTGGCATTCTCCTGTACTGTGGCATATAAAATTTGCAAGACCAAGGGGCCTCTATTCCCAGTGATGGCAGACTAAGCCATCTTCTGATACATATGAAGATAGAGACTTGAGCTCTGGGGGTACTGATTAGTTCATATTGTTGTTCCACCTATAGGGTTGCAGACACCTTCAGCTCCTTTGGTACTTTCTCTAGTTCCTCCATTGGGGGCCCTGTGTTCCATCCTATAGATGACTGTGAGCATCCACTTCTGAATTTGCCAGGAACTGGCATAGCCTCACTTGAGATAGCTATATCAGGATCCTTTCAGCAAAACCTTGCTGGTATATGCAATAGTGTCTGAGTTTGGAGGCTGATTATGGGATGGATCTCCAGGTGAGGTAGTCTCTGGATGGTCCATTCTTTTTTCTCAGCTCCAAACTTTGTCTCTGTAACTCCTTCCATGGGTATTTTTTTCCCTATTCTAAGGAGGAATGAAGTATTCATACTTTGTTCTTCCTTCTTGATTTTCTTGTGTTTTCAAAGTGTATCTTGGGTATTCTAAAATTCTGTGCTTATTCTCCACTTATCAGTGAGAGCACATCTTCTGATTTCTTTTGTGATTGGGTAATCTCACTAAGGATGATATCCTCCAGATCCATCAATTTGCCCAAGAATTTTGTAAATTCATTGGTTTTAATAGCTGAGTAGTACTCCATTGTGTAACTGTACCATATTTTTTGTATCCATTCCTCTGTTGAGGGACATTTGGGTTCTTTCCAACTTCTGGCTATTATGAATAAGGCTGCTATGAACATAGTGGAGCATGTGTTCTTATTACCAGTTGGAATATCTTCTGGGTATATGCCCAGGGGAGGAATTGCTGGATCAATTAGTAGTACTATGTCCAGTTTTCTGAGGAACTGCCAGAATGATTTGCAAAGTGTTTGTACCAGCTTGCAATCCCACTAGCAATGGAGGAGTGTTCTTCTTTCTCCACATCCACACCAGCATCTGCTGTCACCTGAATATTTATCTTAGCCATTCTGACTGCAGTGAGGTGGAATCTCAAGGTTGATTTGATATGCATTTCCCTGATGATTAAAGATGTTGAACATTTTTTCAGGTGCTTCTCAGCCATTCGGTATTCCTCACTTGAGAATTTTTTGTTTAGCCCTGTACCCAATGTTTTAATGGGGTTATTTGCATTTTGGGGGTCCAGCTTCTTATGCTCTTTGTATATATTGGATATCAGTCCCCTATCAGATTTAGGATTGGTAAAAATCCTTTCCCAATCTGTTGGTGGCCTTTTTGTCTTATTGACAGTATCTTTTGCTTTACAGAAGCTTTGCACTTTCATGAGGTCACATTTGTCAATTCTTGATCTTACAGCACAAGCCATTGCTGTTCTGTTTAGGGATTTTTCCTCAGTGCCCATATCTTTGAGGCTTTTCCCCACTTTCTTCTCTATGAATTTCAGTGTTTCTGATTTTATGTGGACATCTTTGATCCACTTAGACTTGAAATTTTTTATAAGGAGATAAAAATGGATCAATTCTAATTCTTCTAAATGATAGCCACCAGTTGTGCCAGCACCATTTGTTGAAAATGCTGTCTTTTATCCACTGGATGGTTTTAGCTCCCTTGTCAAAGATCAAGCGACCATAGGTGTGTGGATTCATTTCTGGGTCTTCAATTCTATTCCATTGATCTACCTGTCTGTCGCTGTACAATTAACATGCAGTTTTTTGTTTTTATTTTTTGTTTTTATCACAATTGCTCTGTAGTACAGCTTGAGGTCAGGGATGGTGATTCTACCAGAGGTTCTTTTATTGTTAAGAAAAGCTGTTGCTATCCTAGATTTTTTTTATTTTTCCAGATGAATTTGCAAATTGTCTTTTCTACACCATTGAAGAATTGAATTGGAATTTTGATGGGGATTGCATTGAATCTGTAGACTGCTTTAGGCCATTTTGATGGGGATTGCATTGAATCTGTACATATACTTTTGCCAGGATATTTATCCTGCCAATCCATGAGCATGGGAAATCTTTACATATCTGAGATCTTCTTCAAAGACTTGAAATACTTATGATACAGATCTTTCACTTGCTTCGTTATAGTCACCCCGAGGTATTTTATATTATTTGTGACTATTGTGAAGGGTGTTGTTTCCCTAATTTCTTTCTCATCTGGTTTATCTTTTGTGTAGAGAAAGGCCACTGATTTGTTTGAGTTAATTTTATATCCAGCTACTGCGCTGAAGCTGTTTATCAGGTTTAGGAGTTTTCTGCTGGAATCTTTAGGGTCACTTATATATACTATCATATCATCTGCAAATAGTGATATTTTGGCTTCTTCCTTTCCAATTTGTATCCCTTGATCTCCTTTTGTTATCGAATTGCTCTGGCTAGGACTTCAAGTACTATATTGAGTAGGTAGGGAGAAAGTGGGCAGCCTTGTCTAGTCCCTGACTTTAGTGGGATTGCTTCCAGCTTCTCTCCATTTAGTTTGATGTTGGCTACTGGTTTGCTGTATATTGCTTTTATTATGTTTAGGTAAGGGCCTTGAATTCCTGAGCTTTCCAAGACTTTTATCATGAATGGGTTTTGGATTTTGTCAAATGCTTTCTCAGCATCTAACGCGATGTTCATGTGGTTTTTGTCTTTGAGTTTGTTTATATAGTGGATTACTTTAATGGATTTCTGTATATTAAACCATCCCTGCATCCCTGGGATGAAGCCTACTTGGTCATGTTGGATGATCATTTTGATGTGTTCTTGGATTCGGTTTGCAAGGATTTTACTGAGTATTTTTGCATTGATATTCATAAGAGAAATTGGTCTGAAGTTTTTTTTTTTTCTTTGTTGGAACTTTGTGTGGTTTAGGTATCAGAGTAATTGTGGCTTCATAGAATGAATTGGGTAGAATACCTTCTGTTTCTATTCTGTGGAATAGTTTGAGGAGAGTTGGAATTAAGTCGTCTTTGAAGGTCTGATAGAACTCTGCACTGAACCCATCTTGTCCTGGGAATTTTTTGGTTGGGAGACTATTGATGACTGCTTCTATTTCTTTAGGGAAATGGGACTGTTTAGATTGTTAATCTGATCCTGGTTTAACTTTGTTACTTAGTATCTGTCTAGGAAGTTGTCTTTTTCATTCAGGTTTTCCAGTTTTGTTGACTATAGCCTTTTGTATTAGGATCTGATGATGTTTTGGATTTCTTCGGGTTCTGTTGTTATGTCTCCTTTTCCATTTTTGATTTTGTTAATTAGAATACTTTCCCTGTGCTGTCTAGTTAGTCTGGCTAAGGGTTTATCTATCTTGTTGATTTTCTCAGAGAGCCATCACCTTGTTTGTTTGATTCTTTGAATGGTTCTTTTTGTTTCCACTTGGTTGATTTCAGCCCTGAGTTTGATTATCTCCTGCCATCTATTTCTAGGCAGTCCTTGAGCTGGTCTGCCCAGACTGGTTTCAGAGGGACCCAGGAGACAATATGGCTCCCTCACCTGCTCTTGGAAAGCATATTAATAGCAGAAATCATTCCTGAAATGAATTTTCTTTGGGGCCTTGCTTGCCAGAACAAACTCATTGTAGATTATAATCTAAAACAGACTCATCTCAGGAACATCACCCACTAGTTTTTAGCTTCTCCTATTATGGTTCCTGATACTCTAACTGAACTTAAGACCCACTCATAAAAGGGAGACCATGCTTGGTACTGAAACCTGAGATAACTATTCAGTGCTAGTAAAATCCTGGTTATTGTTAAAGAATACAAAGCACTAATTTGCTAAGCCAGCTTAATCTAAACAGCAATCTATCAACCTTTAACTTTATACCTACAGACAAATGTAGTATTCATCCCTCATCAAGAAATCTTCTCTTTGCAACAGAGACCACTACAGAACAATCACAATTATTCAAAACACAGTTGTGGATGTTATTCCCAATGGAATAGGTCTACAAAAATTTCTCAGCATCTAGTGTTCAAGGAACATTGCAGAAGAGGGGAACAGAAGATTTTAAGAGCCAGAGGTTAAGGAACTTTGATGTATCTAACACAGAAGGTTTTCGATCTTGGTATGAAGAGTCGTTGTTCTGAAGGATCTATCCTTAACTTACCACCACTGTGATTACATGAAGAGTTTGACCCTGTTCTTTTCCGGTAATTCGGGGTCAAGATTTGTTTGGTAAGGTCCGTTGATTCCTTTTGAACCTTACTCCTGACAGAGTAAGAGGTCCCCCCTTTTTTTATACCAATTGGTTGTTCACCGCCAAATAGTCAGTTCTGAAAACATATACCAGAAGCACTATGTGGACTGACAGGTATATTTAGGAATGTGTATATGTGTGTGCATGTATGTAAAATGACAATTGGTAAAAACAAACAAATAAAGCCATGAATTTGAAGGAAAGCAAGAATAAAGGACTATATGGGATGGTTTAGAGAGGAGAAAGGGGAAGAGAATATTTTAATTCAATTATTATCTAAAAAAAAACAATATTCTACAAAATTTGAAAATCTAAAAGAAATGGAAGAATTTGTAGATATAATTGGCCCTTTGGGGCTAAATAAATATTTTAAATAGATCCATACCAACCCATAAAATATCACTAATAATTAAAACATCCCAAATTTAAAAAAAATGCCTGGCATTAAAAGATCCCATGGAGAATTCTAAAAGTATCTATAATGTGGTGGTCCATGTAATATCAAAACTTTCTCCACAAAGAAAATTCGCTAGAACAATAGTTTTACTGATGAATCTTTTTTTAAAAAACATGTTAAAATAACCATTAACAACAATGCATTACAATCTCTGACAAGAAGAAGAAGATAATTCAAAGGGATACTTCTGAAATTGTTTTTTTTTTTTTTTTTGCTTTTTTTCCCCCAACTTTTATTAGTTAATTTCTTCATTTACATTTCAAGTGTTATCCAGAAAGTTCCCTATACCCTCCCCCGTCGCGGCCCTGCTCCCCTACACACCCGCTCCCACATCTTGGCCCTGGCGTTCCCCTGTACTGGGGCATATAAAGTCTGCATGACCAAGGGGCCTCTCTTCCCAATGATGGTCAACTAGGCCATCCTCTTCTATATATGCAGCTAGAGACATGAGCTCAGGGGGTACTAGTTAGTTCATGTTATTCTTCCACCTATAGGGTTGAAGATCCCTTCAGCTCCTTGGGTACTTTCTCTAGCTCCTTCCTTGGGAACCCTGTGTTCCATCTAATAGCTGACTGTGAGCATCCACCTCCATGTTTGCCAGGCATTGNAGCTAGAGACATGAGCTCAGGGGGTACTAGTTAGTTCATGTTATTCTTCCACCTATAGGGTTGAAGATCCCTTCAGCTCCTTGGGTACTTTCTCTAGCTCCTTCCTTGGGAACCCTGTGTTCCATCTAATAGCTGACTGTGAGCATCCACCTCCATGTTTGCCAGGCATTGGTATAGTCTCCCACCAGACAGCTATATCTGGGCCCTTTCAGCACTATCTTGCTGGCATATGCTATAGTATCTATGTTTGGTGGTTGATTGTGGGATGGATCCCTGGCAGCCGCAGTCATTGGGTCCATCCTTTGGATTCAGCTTCACACATGATCTCTGTAACTCTTTCAATGTGTGCTTTGTTCTTAATTCTAGGAAGGGGTGACGTGTCCATATTTTGATCTTCCTTCTTCTCGAGTTTCATGTGTTTAGTAAATTGTATCTTGGGTAGTCAAGATTTCTGGGCTAATATCCACATATCAGTGAGTACATGTGAGTTCTTTTGTGATTGGGTTACCTCACTCAGGATGATGTCCTCCAGATCCATCCATTTGCCTAGGAATTTCATATATTTATTGTTTTTAATAGCTGAGTAGTACTCCATTGTGTAAATATACCAATTTTTTTGTATCCATTCCTCTGTTGAGGGACATCTGGGTTCTTTCCAGTTTCTGGCTATTATGAATAAGGCTTTATGAGACCAGAGTGAAAGTGGCAGTAAAAGGAGAAATGTGAGAAAATTACAGACTCATGTTTTCATTATAATAACTGTTAAAAGGAATTTTGGGACAGAAATATCTTTGAGCATACACAAATAGCTAATGGGTAACCAAAAAAGAATGTTCAATATCACTATCCAGTTGGGAAATTGGAAAACCAGAGTGAGATAAAACTTCATACTCACTAGGATGGTTTAAGGTTAAAAAAATACAAACAATAATAAATATAATAAAATATTGAAAAAATAATTCTATACGAGCAATTGTGGAGATATAATTGTTTCATCCATGTTGAAATGTAGCTTTGAATTTGCTGAAGTGTTAGCTCCCATCAGAAGCAGCAACATGCCCAGAACTCCATTTCTATCTTTTTCCTTAAGCAAAACCCTGTGGGTAATACATTTAATATGTATTAAGATGTTTCAGTATGTCAAGTACTATTTTAATTACTTTATGAGCATTAATCAACCAGCACTACACTAAGTCTAACGATGGAAGTATTTTAATAAATACTTTATTTTAAAACTGAGCCATATGGGGGTGAGTTAACTTGTTTAAAATCATGTTGCTAATAAGTTGAAGCTTAATTACAAGCCAATGCTCTCTGTCTCCAAAGATAGAATCATTATGCAGTGTTATGTGATGCTTAGCAGATCATAGAATAATGTAGACCTTTTGTCCTGTCTATTGAAATCAGAAGGTACTCCACAGGGTCATTTGAAGCTGCAGTAATGTTACTAATCAGTCTGTCATGTGTATACTAACAATCATAACTATATCACACTGAAGATGAACACGACGGCCTTTGGAAGTTTCTTGTTTTCTCGTTGCTGAGGTAACAAGAGAAACGTGTGATCCAAGTTTCAAATGACTAATAGTTTAAGAAATGGTAACTGATATGGGCCTACTGTGCTCCTACTTTCTTCATTCCAATCTTCACCTGTTATGAAGGAAACTGTCACATAGTAAAATAACAATGAGCTTACAGATTAAAGCCATAGCAAAACCTACCAAAGCAAAAACATGATTTGTTGTTATTCTATGCATGAAAAATACACTATGAGTGAGAGATCTACAGAATAGTACATTTATGTCCCACCATGATACAAAGATTGGAAAAGATAATGCATCTCTCCAACTCTCTCTGTCCTTTCACCTATATACACAAAAAAGAACTTTTTGTTAAAAGCAAAACCCGCCACTTTTACATTTTGACTTGCAGACTTCTAAGCCTTGTCTAAAACTTATCAAAAATAAGTAAGTAAGTAAGTAGATAAATAAATAAATAAATAAATAAATATGCAAGAAGAGCTATGTTCAATTCAAATTGTATCTATGGACATAGATTTAATTTTCTCTCCAGTATTATTTTCAAAATTCTAATAACTTGAATTTAATACTGTCTTGCTAAAGCAGAAACAAAGGCCACAAACTCAGGAAGTCAAGCAAACTTCATAATGATATTTTTGTATTTTCTTCTATAATGAAATCTCTGTGTTTAGAAAACAGTGGTTTGCATGTGGGTGGGCTAGCTGTTTGATCTCTTGCTGTATGTATTTTCCTTTTATGCATGAGCTTATGCATCACAGCAGATATAAATCCATCGCTGTTGTTCATGTAACATATGTAGTCTTTGGGGATGCACCCCGACTTAAATGGAGCATTGAGTTGATAATGAATGAACTGACAAAGCAGTCGCCAAAAGTTTCCACTTATTTAGTCCATCAAGTGCCTAAGTGCATTGGTTTCTTGACACTTCCCAATTCAATGTTACAAAGCCTTCCTGGAGGCTCCTATCACAAACTAAGCTTTCTAATCCTGTGGCTTAGCATATGGAGGAGTGCGCTTGATTATGGTCATCTTGGACCTCTGCAGGAGACTATAAGTCAAAATAGCTCGAAATTTACTTTTAACACAGGTAAAAGAATAATGTGGGCACACAGCAAGCCAGCATTTTCAGACAGTTGAACGTAAAGCGCCATCCCTCATGAAAGCAATAGAACGATGAGAACTTTGCCATATTTGTGTCTGAGCCTAGCTTTCTATAAAGGCTGGAACAACTAATAAGAGTCTGTGGCCATTATCTGGTGTCAAGACCTCATGTCCAAAACCAGATTAGATGACATGAACGTAAGGCTGTCTGAATGGCTCCCCTTGACACTCACATCCCTTATTCTGAATTTATACTATATTCGTTCCATTAAAGGCAATTATGGCAACGAACAAGAGAGGCAATCGAGAGAAACACTTCTCAGCATTAGCCTGTTAACGCATGCCTCCTTCCAACCGTAAGCACATTCTAAAGCACTTCTTTTTAATTTGTATACCTACTGATATGAGATATGAAACAAATAACTCAGGGCTGAGCATAATATTCCAAGGCCCCATGTAATTTATACAGAAAGCTGGATATTTATTACTGATGCTAGAGGTTATTAAGTTATCTGCAAGGTATAGACTTCATTTCTGTTCCTGAGAAATAGAGATTTATATTGCTTATTTATTCCCAGCTGTTGAGTATCAGAGTTATGCTCAGAAAAAGAGATTAAAAACAGTTGATGATACCAGAAGCTGACGTGGTGGCAACTCAGGGAATTTTGTGCCCCCCTCCTTTTTTAAACAGAATAACTTTCTGAGGAAGTGTATGTGTGCATTTGTGTTCATGTGTCTCACCATGAATATCATACCCAGACAATGTTTAAGACAAATGTTTTAACAACTTATTATGGAATATTCTATTGTTTTATTCTTTCTGAAAAGTGAAATACTAACTCAGTTCTTTATGGTATTTCTCCATCCTACAGGTTTCGCATAGCAATAGCAACAGTGTTTGTAGGAGACCTGTTCACTGGGCCTGACTTAAGAATATCTTAGCCTTAGATGGTGTGACCTCAATTAAGATATTTAACCATTTAAGGCTATGTTTTCTCATTTGCAAAGCAGAATTGAACTCTCAGAATTTTGCTATTTTATTTTCATGGGCTACACCGTCATGAGCTGTGAGTGATGTCTCCTTGCCATAGGTTTAGGTGTATAGAAGATTAAGCTACTGGTTTTCTATCTGTGCCCAGGTTTCCCACCCATCCATGCTATGGGTTCATAGTTTAAACACAGAACCTTGTAAAGGTCCAAGCCTGCAATCTTGCAAGCTCTACTCCTGTACAATCTTAGAAATCTCAGGCTTGACAATGTCTCAAACCAGGAGACAGCTTGGAACATATATTTATTTCTGAACAGAAAAGAGCTCCAGGTCATGCTTCAATCTGTTCAACGTTTTGGGTAGTTACATGGCCAGCATGAGATTATAGCCAACAATGAATTATACTACAGTCCAGGCTGTTGTCTTCGGGGAGTAGTAGGTTTCTTTTTTAGCTAGAACTTGACCAGAGCATCTTTAGAGAAATTTGGAAACAATTGAAAATAATACCATTTAAATCTTGACTATTAATTCTGTGTTATATGCAGGCCATGTTCTTTGTATTTTGCCAATGACCAAAAATTAAATTAAGTTAAAAAGTGACATCAAAAGACAGAAAGGACAAGAATCCAAGAGCAAAGGAGCATAAATTCTGCTCTACTGAGCTCTATGTGTCAAAAATGAATAATTTCTTGAATCATTTGTACAGAGAAGTTGAAGAAACATCTTCGCATTAAACTATAGTAACCTTTAAACTAAAATTATATTATCTCTACTTCTCTCTAATAGCTTACAAACAGGTCTCTTCTGTACAAGTGATATAAAGACTGCTAGGCTGAGCCTTGTACAATGCCTCCAGGCAAGTTGGGATTTAATCCAAAATTCAGTTGAGAAAAATCTTCCTCAGTGTTCTCTCCTTCTTGCAAGGCTCAGCTTGAGTTTGTGCTTCTCTTCTCTGCACATATCATTTCTCCATCCCAGGCCTCTTTGAGCATGGCGCACCATGCTATCAAATACTTCAATGGTTTCTCCCATCAAAAGTTTCGGTCCTCTGTGGTGAAGAGTATTTCTCCCCTTCTTAAAGGGTTTCTTAGTTGCCTGTAGCCTCTTGTATAGGGTTGAAGCTCTCTGGAGTTTTGCTTGTCCAAATTCGTATCTCTATTATTTCTGGCCTTCTTCAACTCCTATGTAGGCGGTCATATCAATGAGACTTTTAAGTATCAGATATTTCTGGGAGACACAATATCACAGCAAACTCCCTGCTCCCTGGCTCTTAAAATCTTTTGGCTCCCCCTTCTGTTAGGTTCCCTGGGCATTAGGGTCTGGAGTGAGGAAAGGGAAGCAGAAAATTATGTAATTGTAATCTCAAAAAATATATTCAATTTTCTCTTTCCCAATGTCCTCAGTACATATTTCAAATTAACATAACAAATTGCACTGTAAATCTTAATATAAGTTCAATTAGGGCTCTTAGAGGTTAATGTCTCATATGAACAAAAAAGAAAAAGAAAACATTAGGCATGATTGTTACCTAGCAAGAAATATGTTGATGATTTTTGACAATTTCTTTTACCAAATAATTACCTACATTATTCCATGTTGCAATTTCAAATATTTACACACACCCATTATGCACTAGAATTTGTTCTTAGTATACATGTTACTAGAAAAATACTGAAGATCATTGCTTATTCATATACTTAAAACTACTTAAAATAAAAATGTCTGTGTGGGTGTTATCACATCTTCGCCCTGTGTGTCTGTAATCAGCAATGCTGCTTCCCTGATAAGATGTTCAGGCAAGCTATGGTTAGAAAAGAACTTAAGAACAGAAGTTGTTCATTCACACAGGTTTTTTGAATAGAGTATAGAGTTAGAACATTCATACTCCTACACAACAAATATGAAGCACATGTAAATCTAGAGTGAAGAATGCTCCACAGCAGAGTTGCCAATACCATCATTTGATTCTTCCTTCTTTTCTTTCTTTCTTTCTTTCTTTCTTTCTTTCTTTCTTTCTTTCTTTCTTTCTTTTTTATTTTTTTTTATTTTTTTTATTTACATTTCAAATGTTATCAAACCCTTTCCTGGTTTCCCCTCCAAAACCCCTCATCCCCTCCCCCTTCCCCTGCTCACCAACACACCTACTCCCCCTTCCTGGCCCTGGCATTCTCCTACAGTGGAGCATAGAGCCTTCGCCTGACCAAGGCCTTCTCCTCCTATTAATGATGGATAACCCCATCCTCTGCTACATATGCAGCTGGAGCCATGAGTCCCTCTATGTGTACTCTTTTGTTGGTGGTTTAGCCCCTGGGAGCTATGGGGGTACTGATTAGTTCATATTGTTGTTTCGCCTGTGGGGTTGCAAACCCCTTCAGCTCTTCGGGTCCTTTCTCTAGCTCCTCCATTGGAGACTCTGTGCTCAGATTAATAGTTGGCTGGGAGCACCCACTTCTGTATTTGTTAGGCACTGGTAGAGCCTCTCAGGAGACAGCTATAACAGGCTTCTGTCAGTAAGCACTTGTTGGCATCCACAATAAATGTCTGGGTTTGGTAACTATATATGGGTTGGATCCCCAGGTGGGCAGTTTCTGGATGGTCATACCTTCAGTCTCTGTTACATACCTTGTCTCTGTTACTCCTTCCATGGATAATTTGTTCCCACTTCTAAGAAGGACCAAAGTATCCACACTTTTGTCTTCCTTCTTCTTGAGTTTCATGTGATTTGTGAATTATATCTGGTATTCTGAGCTTCTGGGCTAATATACACATATTAGTGAATGCGCACCATGTATGTTCATTTTGTGATTAGGTTACCTCACTCAGGATGATATTTTATTTTTTTCCAATTTTTATTAGATATTTTCTTCATTTACATTTCAAATGCTATCCTGAAAGTCCCCTATACCCTCCCCACCCTGCTCTCCTACCTACCCACTCCCACATCTTGGCCCTGGCGTTATTTTCTAGTTCCATCCATTTGTCTATAAATTTCATGAATTCGTTGTTTTTAACAGCTACATAGTACTCCGTTGCATAAATGTACCACATTTTCTGTAACCATTCCTCTGTTGAGGGACATCTGGGTTCTTTCCAGCTCTGGCTATTATAAATAAGGCTACTATGAACATAATGGANTCTCTCTCTCTCTCTCTCTCTCTCTCTCTCTCTCTCTCTCTCTCTCTCTCTCTCTCTCTCTCTCTCCCTCTCTTAGTTTTTGAGACAGGGTTTCTCTGTGTAGCCCTGGCTGTCCTGGAACTCACTCTATAGACCAGGCTGGCCTTGAACTCAGAAATCCGCCTGCCTCTGACTCCCAAGTGCTGGGATTAAAGACATGTGCCACCACTGCCTGGCTTTGTTTTGGTTTGTTTGTTTTTGTTTTGTTTTGTTTTGTTTTGTTTTTTGTTTTGTTTTGTTTTTGATCATCTCTTTTTTGATTAACAGACTTTTATTTCTAAGCACTTCCTAAACTCCTTTCTGTCTACACAAAATTCTTCAGCTTGCTATTATAAGAAATACTGAGTGTTGACCCTGAGTTGGTAGGTGAGTATGGAGAGGACTCAAAGGAACTTTTCTTATAACTGCAAGATGACCAGCATACATGCATTGGTGGAAAAGTAGTGTACTGCACTGATATAAGCTATCCCCTGCTGTCAAATCCCCATCCTGACTCTATCAGCATTCCCAATAGAATAATGATCCTAGGAGCATATGGCTTTTCTCTTTTTTGGAAACCACTGAGAAACTGTATCAGCATAAACCTAGGATAATATGCAAATGGAAGACTATGGTCATGGCGTGTACATTCAAACTCTTCAATAGACTTTGTTTCACCCATTGATCATCTATAAACTCCTAGCCCCTGTACCAGGTATGTCCTCCACAAATCAGAAGTGCATATTTCCAGAACATGACTATTAATTAAAGTGATAACTTCTACAGTATGTATTATTTTTTTTAAAAAGGGTCAAGAGTCCTAGATAAGGGGCATCATTTTCATGAAATATCTGACTTGTGGGACCACTCTTGACCAAGTGTGTATCACCTTGGAAGCAATAGAAAAAAAAATAGACAATTTGTGCTCAAAAAGAAAAAGGCAGGTTGTATATCATCTTTCTATCCTAAGTAAGAAGTATTGTTTGAAGTACCCATGATCCCTATGATACTTTAACTTTGCAAAGGCTTTCAGTGTCTAAAATAAGAGGGGAAGGTGGCAAACAGATAGGATAGTTCCAATAAGCTCACATCTCTGGGAAAAGCATTTGCATGTAGTAGGTATACATTCTCATCCATTCTTATGACTTTCGGTACAGAAGAACCACGTGGAAACTCCCTTCTCTCTCTGTGGACTTTGCTGCTTTTGTTTTTTCTTCCTGTTGAAATAAGCACAAATGCAATATGAAGTTTGTAATTATGGGAGGGATTTCCCCACTTTGATTTATTTCCGGTAATTCCCGTTCAAGCTGTCTCTCACTTACACTAAAGTCTAATTGTTCTGCCAGTGATACTGCATAAGCACAATGATTCAGACTCCCCTCTGCTGTCTTCCCAGGTACAGCTCAGACACATCAAGAGAAAACAAAAATAAGAAACTAACAAACAGTGAAAACACTCTCCACAAGGAAAAGACATAAAAGATTTATAGCAACAAATGATAGATAGGTAGGATTAATATACATATATACAGATAGACAGACAGACAAAGAGACAAATGTATAGATGATTGATAGATAGATAGATAGATAGATAGATAGATAGATAGATAGATAGATAGATAGATAGATAGATAAGTGAGTTAATGGGACTCAGAAAAACATAAACAGAGCTGAGGCAGAGATACAATGACTAGTAGCCACCAGTCCTGTTTTCACAGGATCCAGTTTGCAGGTTGAAATGCCATATTCAATCAGAAGTATGCAGAGGGTGTTTAAAACCATTCACAAGCCTTATGAACAAATAAACTACAAAATGACATTGCATAAAATGGTTGTGTATATATTTATTCATCTAAGACCAGGAATTGGAAGAGTAAGGGACTATGGGCTTTCTTCAGGATGATTCCGAACCAAAAGAACTCATAACTGGATCACATAGGCCTTTAAATAAATTCTGTGCGGTCTATTAATGCTGTAGTTGATTTCTACCATGTTATTATTTATGAATATTTTATTTTAATTATTTCATGAATCTTCCCTGATACAGTGGAAATATTTCATAAGTGAATAAACATATCTGTCATTTGTCAGCCATTATTTTGCCTAGAATTAGGACCAGAATTGATTCACAAGGTCACCTACCATTTCCCTACCATTCTTTAGAGCTTAAGCTATCTCCTAAGTTTAATACCTTTTATTCTATCTCATAAGGTATGAATGATATTTTGCTGGGTCAGAGCAATGATGTTCCTATTATATTCTCTCATCAGATCACTGATACCATAAACTGTAATGGCTTCTTCAGGGCCATTAGCATATCTGCCATCAGCCTATATCGAGGAACTGTTTAATCCTGCAAATGGTTGTTAATAGCTTACATGGAGCATTTTCATCTCAATCCTCAACATAGAAAATGTTATCCATCCCTGGCCACATGGCAGACATTTCTAAAATGCGATGGGGCACCCAGAGAGTGACCACTCTTGTTAGAGGCCAGAGCTGAACAGCACATTTAATATTAGCTGAATTAGGTTCCTGAAATCGTTCACATCTTAAAAAAAAAAAAAGATATCTAAACAGGTCATTGTGACCCATATTTGTTTATTTGTATATCTCCATTTTGTACTTTTTTTTTTTGGCCTGGTTCATTTCTTGGGCATTACATAACAACTGGAGAAATAACTGAAGATCAAAGAATTTTTACACAGCATCCAGCACCAGTGACGTCAAATTTAACAGTGACTGGGAGCTAAGATTCAAAGCAAGAAACTAGTATGGAGATGCACATGAATACTTTGGTCAGTGCCCAGTAATACACAGTAAGGATCTCACAAGCTTGAATTACCTTAGTTTTGATAAATGTGCACGATAATATTTACACAACAAAATCACATACCAGCATATTTTTTTCAGAATGTATCCCTCTCATTAAGTGACCAGTGGCTTTACAGGATAATACAAACCAGATAGATAAAAAAAAACCTTTAACTTCCAAAGTACTGCAGACTTTGGGATATAAAGCATGAACATAAGGGAGCTTGAAAGCTGAGACCCTTGAGGCTGGGTCAACATCTCAGCAGATAAAGTGATTGCCCAGCAGGAAATCCCTTACTGTACACAAGTGAGAACCTGTTTGGGTTCCTAGAATCCATAGAGAAGCCAGGTAATTCTGGTAGCCTTCCTGTAATACCAGCACTTGGGAAACAAAGACAGAGGATTCCCCTAGAATTCTAAGACGTTACCGGCTCTGGGTTTGGTGAGATGCTGTTTCAAGAAACAAAATATGGAGAGTCATGATGGCACTCCTAACATCAATTTTCAGTCACCTGCATGAAAAAATCTGTGATAGAAGCATGAAGGCATATACTATGCACCTGTACACATACATAAAGAAGCCAGGCATGGCAGCCCATGCCTTTAATCACAGCATTCAGAAGTCATGGGGCAGAGACAGGTGGATCCCTTGTTGGTTTGAGGCCAGACTGGTCTACATAGCAATTTCTAGGACAGTGAGAGCTACATAATGAAAAGACTATCTTAAAAACACGCAGACACGCATGTGTATGCATAAGCACTCACAAGGCAAAAGTGCTAAGAACAGTATCCGATACTTCTGAGAAAGAGCTTAAACATGTCAGTAACTACTCTGTGGCTAGTAGTCATATAAAGAACATTTGCATCAGATGCATCAATGGTTATCTATCTTGGTGGCCCATGTTTCTTCTGTCTCACTTACAGATGGTAAGTTGGGACTCTATCAATCCATCTGAACTCTTTCAGGCTACTCTTAGGTGAAAATGTATGTGGTAGTTCTTCTAGATTTCCCCATGAGTACTTGTATGCAAACTTGATTCTACTCTGAGCTCAGTGGGCACTCTTTTTTTTTTTTATCTCAGAATAAGAGTGTCTACTTTTTTTTCTTTTTTTTATTAGATATTTTCTTTATTTATATTTCAAATGCTATCCCAAAAGTTCCCTATGCCATCCCCCCACCCTGCTTCCATACCCACCCACTCCTACTTCTTGGCCCTAGTGTTCCGCTGTACTGGGGCATATAAAGTTTGCAAGACCAAGGTGCCTCTATTCCCAATGATGGCCAACTAGGCCATCTTCTGCTACATATGCAGCTAGAGAAACAAGCTCTGGGGCTACTGGTTAGTTCATATTGTTGTTCCACCTATAGGGTGGAACTCCTTGAGTACTTTCTCTAGCTCTTCCATTGGTGGCCCTGTGTTCCATCCAATAGATGACTGTGAGCATCCACTTCTGTATTTGCCAGGAACTGGCACAGCCTCACTTGAGATAGCTATATCAGGGTCCTATCAGCAAAATCTTGCTGGCATATGCAATAGTGTCTGGGTTTGGTGGTTGATTATGGGATGGATCCCCGGGTGGGATAGTCTCTGGATGGTCCATCCTTTCATCTCAGCTCCAACCTTTGTCTCTGTAACTCTTTCCATGGGTGTTTTGTTCCCTTTTCTAAGGAGGAATGAAGTATCCACACTTTGGTCTTCGTTCTTCTTGATTTTCTTATGTTTTGCAAATTGTATTCTAAAATACTGTGCTAATATCCACTTATCAGTGAGTGCATATGTATTAACTTTTTTGTGATTGGGTTACCTCACTAAGGATGATATCCTCCAGATACATCCATTTGCCCATGAATTTCATAAATTTGTTGTTTTTAATAGCTGAGTAGTACTGCATTGAGTAAATGTACCACATTTCTGTATCCATTCCTCTGTTGAGGGACATCTGGTTTCTTTCCAGCTTCTGGCTATTATAAATAAGGCTGCTATGAACATAGTGGAGCATGTGTCCTTGTTACCAGTTGGAACATCTTCTGGGTGTATGCCCAGAAGAAGTATTGCTGAATCTACCGGTAGTACTATGTCTAGTTTTCTGAGGAACCGCCAGACTGATTTCCAAAGTGATTGTACCAGCTTGTAATCCCACCAGCAATGGAAGAGTGTTCTTCTCTCTCCACATCCTGCCAACATCTGCT